>KZ118895.1:37568-55029 GCA_002153405.1 Mycosphaerella populi pn0402 | reverse complement strand
GTCTGGGTACAGGTCTGGCTCCTTTCCGTGCCTTCGTGCAGCACCGTGCTCTTGAGAAGGCCCAGGGCAAGGAAATCGGCTCCGTCCTGCTGTACATGGGATCTCGTCACCAACGTGAGGAGTACTGTTATGGTGAGGAGTGGGAAGCCTACCAGGAAGCTGGTGTCATCACCCTACTCGGTGCTGCGTTCTCTCGTGACCAGCCCCAGAAGATCTATATTCAGGACCGCATGCGTGAGACCCTTGCTGAGATCCGTAAGGCTTATATCCAGGAGGATGGTGCTTTCTACCTGTGTGGCCCCACATGGCCTGTGCCAGATGTGACTGTTGTCTTGGAGGAGGCTATTGCCGCCGAGGCCAAGAGCAACGGCAAGAAGGTTGAAACTCGCAAGGAGATCGAAAAGCTCAAGGATGAGGAGCGTTACGTCCTTGAGGTTTACTAAACGTGTTCTATGATATGATGACTAGCATGTTCCTTTCGTCTATTCCCCTATTTAGACCGCCTTCTTTTGAAGTTGTATAGACCCAAAATGCATCTTTTTCACTCGATAAAACGAGGCTTATACATCATTCTGCCTCAAGTCTTCTTTGAATCTCTTATAGTTCCCCAAGTACTGTGCAACACTCGTAAATTTGTTCGTGATTGGCCAGAATTTGGCTTTGGATTCTATGATTGTTGGCGTTGAAATCTTGCATCTCTTTGCCAGGTCTATATATTGTAGCGTGATGCGTTAACTATACGGATTTGAAATAATCATCTTCCGTAGATACTCGTGTCCTATACCACAAAGGTATTAAATCTCATTGCAAATTTTTCGTCTTTCCATAGTTCCCCCCTAGCTTTCTCCTCAACTCCAAAGCCTTCCTATATGGCGGGGCAGTAGGAGGTTGGACTGGAGCAAGACTGACATGATCTGGGGGAAGAGCATATGAAGCATCGGAGTCCCAAGCAGAGAGATCACCACAAGCAAGGAAGGGAGGAATCCATCGGTTTTCTTCAGAAAATTTCGTGGGAAGTTTCTGGGCCGATGGCTTCTCGGTAGGAGTAGATGTCTTGTGCAATTGGCCGACTTCTACTGTATGGTTTGGGGTAGATGGAATAGTGCCTGAAGCTACTGTTTCGACCAATACAGGATGGCTCTTTTCTTCGTCTTCATCTTCAGGCACTTGCTGAGCAATGTTTCCGTCCTCCGAGACAGGCTTTGGAATTGCAGCGCCGCCAAACATGGGATTCTTTAGCGCAGCCATTCCTTTTGAATCATCATCGATGGGTGGAATAAATCCCTCACACACGATGAATGCTTCCAAACTGCTGGCTCGGCTACTCCGTGGCTTGGCAACACTGACTCGTTCAAATACGGTGCGCAATTGAGCGTACAGAATATCGACATCGCGAGCTCGGAATATTTTGGCCACGAATTTGCCTCCAGGGCGTAGCACACCCATAGCGAGGTTCAGTGCTGCGTAAAGTAATTGAGATTGGATATAGATGTCGAGGTCATGGAGTCCCGTCACGTCTGGTGCTCCATCAGAGATGACTAAATCGACAGGATGGGGTTGGCGGACCTCGGAGGTTGTGGTGGAGGATGAATCGGCGGAGGTCGATGAGTCGTAGGCATCCGGGTCCAAAGCGCGAAGAAGAAGAGGGATGGTTGAGGGGTGTGTAATATCGGCTTTAAGAGTGGTGATGCCTTCAAGCGGCGCCATAGGTTGTAAATCGAGGGAGACAATTTTCACGTTCTTCCGTGGCTTCAATTCCGCGCTTGGGTCGCTCTCTCCTTCGTTGTAAAAGGTGTAGCCCGAATCACTCCATACCCAAGTCGCGCCTCGCTGCAATGCTGCATGCTCCTTTTGTTTCTTCTCTAGCCATGCCCGTCGCCCAAAACTTTCTCCCTTGATTAATACTCGGCTGAGTACTTGGCTCCAACTTCCAGGGGCGGCGCAAAGATCCACAACTCTTGTTACTTTTTCGGGGTTCTCGTGTTCGAAGAGGTCGAATTGCTCGTCGATTTGAATTAGTTTGAAAGCTGATCGGGCGCGCCAATTTTGCTCTTTCGCAAGGCGATAGTATGCATCGCGCTTATCTTTGGAAGACTTTCCCATCTTCCAACGTAGAATCTGAGAAAACTCGGGATTTGATTGAGATCGTCAAATTGGCGAAGTCCTAATGTGGGGGAGCGAAAATGCGATAAGATTTATCAGGCGGAAAGATACTGCCGCTTTTTTTTTTCTCCGCGCGATTCTTGAAGCTGGCGATTTCGATCCAACACAACATTCAAGCCTGACTTGCGAAATCGTGCAGCAAGGCAGCGACAATCATGGGCCAGAAAAGAGGGAATGAATCGAAGCCTCAGGCGCTCCAAACCAAGAAGCGCAAGAAGGGAGCCAAAGCTGGGCTGACCTCGAGCGATGGAGCCTGGGACGGCGCCGTGGATGTTGATCAACTCAACTGGAAAGATGTGGCTCTGCCTGATAGTATGGCCGATGTTGGAGGCTTCTTCGGCTTGGAAGAAATTGATGACGTGGAAATTATTCGTCCCAATGGGGGTGGTGAAGTCCAATTCAAGGTACGCGCATACATTTCGCCCGCAGTCCAGCGTCTCAGATTGCTGACAAGGAATTCGTGGAATAGGCAAAGGCAGGCAAACCTAAAAAGTCAATCCTGAAAGACCCCTCAAGTGAACCAGTAAAACATGAAGAATGGTCCGGCTTCAGTGACGGAGAATCAAACGAACAACAAACCGCCCCGACAGTCGAAGAGGAGAAAGAGCCCAGCAAGGAAAAGAAACCCAAAAATAAGAGAGAGCGAAAAGAAGCAGCGAGGAAGGAAGCTAAAGCCAAAGAAGACAAAAGTGAATCGGAAAAGCCTGAACCTGTTCGAGATGACTTCAAAGCTAGCCTGTCTTTCGCAGCACTCGAGGATGATGCAGACGATGATGGAGTGGATGTCTCAGCCTGGGATAGAATGGGTCTGTCACCTGAGATCCTCACTGGACTTTCTAAGATGAAGTTCTCTAGCCCCACCACAGTCCAGAAATCATGCATTCCTGCTATTCTTGAAGGCCACGATGTTGTTGGTAAGGCTTCGACAGGTTCTGGAAAAACGCTTGCATTTGGCATACCGATTCTTGAACACTACTTGGAGAAACGACCAAAAGAGGACGAGGACAAGAAAAAGCCATCGGCGCCATTTGCTTTAATCCTCTCCCCTACCCGAGAATTAGCTCACCAACTAGCTAAACATATTGGAGATCTCAACGACAATTCTCCCGATGCGAATGCGCGAATTGCACTCTTAACTGGTGGCCTATCTATTCAAAAACAACAGAGACAACTTGCCAATGCTGACATTGTTGTTGGCACGCCTGGCCGAGTATGGGAAATTCTTAGTTCTGGACAGGGCCTTATTCGCAAGATGCAGCGAATTCGGTTCTTGGTGGTTGATGAGGCCGATCGACTCCTGAGCCAAGGTCATTTCAAGGAAGTCGAGGAGATAATTGCGGCCTTGGATCGACAGGAGCACAACGACTTGCCCGAGGCTGAGGAGGAGACAAATGGAGTAGAGGACGATCTTACATCTCGGCAGACCCTCGTTTTCTCTGCAACTTTCCATCGCGATCTGCAACAGAAATTGGCCGGTAAAGGCCGTTGGACTACAGGAGATTTGATGGACAAGAACGAGTCCATGGAGTACTTACTTAAGAAACTCAACTTCCGCGAAGAAAAGCCGAAGTTTATTGATGTCAATCCTGTGCAACAGATGGCCGAAGGTCTCAAGGAAGGCATCGTGGAATGTCCTGCTATGGAAAAAGTAAGTGCCTGCGCCTTCTTGAACATCTCAATGTCAACACTAACGAAGGCGAAAAGGATTTATATCTCTACTCCATTCTTCTCTACTACCCCAAACATCGCACACTGGTCTTCACAAACTCAATCTCTGCTGTGCGCCGCCTTACACAGCTTCTACAGGCATTAAAACTGCCCGCTCTCGCCCTCCACTCTTCCATGGTCCAAAAGGCGCGACTTCGTTCTGTAGAGAGATTCTCCTCACCAAATTCTGATCCTAGCTCTATCCTCGTGGCGACTGATGTGGCTGCCCGCGGTCTCGATATTAAGGGCATTGACTCTGTTGTTCATTACCACGCTCCACGCACAGCAGACGCATACGTCCACAGATCTGGCCGTACTGCCCGCGCTGGCGCTGCTGGCAAAAGTATTGTTATCTGCGCACCCGAAGAAGTTGTTAGCGTTGCCCGCCTTGCTGCCAAAGTCCACGCTTCAAGTTCAAACGCATCCGCCAAGAAATTGCCATTGGAATCAATAGAGATTGATCGACGGGTTGTTTCTCGGGTGCGACCACGGATAAATCTCGCCAAGAAGATCACAGATTCCAACATCGCCAAGGAGAAGATTTCAGCTGAGGAAAATTGGCTTCGTGAAGCAGCTGATGATCTTGGTGTTGACTATGATAGTGAAGAGTTCGACGAGTCACAAGGAAAGGGACGTGGCCGTGGTGGTGGGCGACACCAGCGTGAAAAGAAAGCTAGTGGCATCACCAAGGGCGAGCTGGCTGGTCTGCGAGCGGAGTTGAACCAACTACTTTCACAGCGTGTGAACATTGGTGTGAGTGAGCGGTACCTCACAGCTGGAAGAGTTGACATTGAAGCTTTGCTCCGGGGAGAAGGCAACAACGCCTTCTTGGGTACACTTGATCCCCTAAAATTTTAAGCGATATCCGATAGCCTTCCATGTCCGGAGGCTTTCCTGCCATGACGATAATTTGTATATTTAGATTACGTAGATACTCAGAACTGCATCAAAATCAATTGAGTCTACAAATCTTTCAAATATTCAAGTACGTAGAAGGATCAAATTATTTCTAGACAGCGGAAGGTCTCGGCATCATGTTCTGTACAATAGTGAAGATATCCGCGGTTGAAAATCCATATTTGAGGATACCCATTGATGTTCTATGAGCGTAAGTACTCTTTGACACCTTTGCCCCATCTAATAGCACCTTTATATTTGTTCATTCCCGAGGCGTTGCCCGATAGCAAACCGTCAATCGCATCTGCAAGCTCGGGCCCAGAGCCTTCGATTTTGAGATCTCTCAACGGGTACATGTAAGTCTTGAAGCAGAAGAGGATAAATTTAGTTTCCGGCAGTCTGGCCAGGGACTGAAGTTCAACTCGCAAGAATCCCTGGAAGGAGAAATTAGAACAATCGTGATGACGGGAGGTCACGATACATACCTGGTCGCAGTCAACTTCTTCATCAGCAACGAATGTATCTCCTTCTTTGATATGATTCCCGGCAACATTAATGATCTCAGTACCTATTTGAATATTCCACTGTGGATATATTAGACATGCTAAAATTGAATCTGAGTCCAAATAGCACGAAGACTTGCATTCATTCTCTTGACTGATTTTCCAACCTGAAGCTTCCGGAAATACCTTTCCATACTGGGCCCAATTTTATCATAATGAGGGACAGGGCCATGAATTCGACTTAGATCTGCTCCAAGTTTGGTTGAAGGGTCAAACCCAGTTGGGTGGCAGCATGCAAAAGCCAGGCAAAGATGAGTTGTCTCTGTCTCTTTCAACAGAAACAAGTCTTCTTCAACAGTCTCCGCCAATGCCCTCAGACAAAAGTCTGTATCTTGTGGAGGCTCGGCTGGAAATCTGGCTCCTGTTATGCCATTTTCAAACACATTTTTCTTGATGTTGAAAAGACCAGGGAACCGGGAGGGCAGGTGGTATGTAAGGAGGTAGGAGTACAATTCTTGGACAGCACTTTCCCCGCCTGGAAGATACCCGTAAACTGTTTTGCCATAATTTTGGACAATGGAGCGTCGATCCATGGTGCGCTCCAAGTATTCACTATCGAGTTGGATTAGATTGGACACTGGGTCCTGTTGAATGCCTGTTAATCAATCAGCCGTTGCGGCCGAGGCGAAATTTCTACAAGAATCACGAACCCATTGACATGTTATAGATTGGTTTGAATGGACGGAGCTGTCGGGGCTTGGCAGACCTCCAGTCATAGTTGGGCAGAGGTTCGATAGGGATTTGCCTCTCGCGACGTAGTCTGATTTGCCGTTTCTTCCATTGCTAGGATTACTAGGTTAGACAAAGCTTCGTCAAATTTCCTGCTGGTACATTCGTTGTGTGAGAAATTTACCTTCGTACTGAATAAGGCAACGAATACCCCTATACTTGCTAATAGAAAAAGGCCTGTATAGTTCAGGATCTGGTTCGAGGCGTATGACATAGCTGCAGCAGAGATATTTGGACTTGTCCCAATCTTTCAAGATCAAATAAGGACCCGCGAAGTAGAGGGAACTGCATACGCAACCGCTCAAGTACAAGCTCCTTTATTGCCGTTCGCGATTCTAGCTTTCCAACATAGTATGCTAGTTTGGCATGACCCCAGATGGTCAATCTCCCCGCAGTGGTGGTGAACACGATGATTGGCGGCGCAGGGCCCGTGTATGGTTTCCGTTTTGGGCAATATTTAGAGATCAGTGGATCCGCGTGACCAAATGTTTGAAGGTTTCGCCCTCCTTATATGGATAAGTCCGATAAACCTAAGGAATGAGGTAATAATAATCGAAATGCAGAATCAAGTTTCCTTATCAGGGCCATTTTGTGGCCTGCACCCTAGCCGCGATGCAGCTTGAAGTGGGAATGAAAACATAAGTTTGTAACTAGGTTTTGGAAAGTTCATGGTCTACGTAAAATTATGAAAGTTAGACGCGCAGGATAGCTTTCTACAATTCTTGCTTAAAGCTCTCGATCGCAACGTGTATACCTGGTCTGCAGTTTAGTTGACACCCCTGGCTAGCTTCCATCTCCCGGCTGTGAGAATAGAATAACCTCTCCTTTGGTTCGAATTATGTGGACCCCACTGTGTTCTACACTCAAAATGCTATTAAATTGACATCGTCCCTTTGTTAAAGCGAATTGAGGTGTCGATTATAAGAGAGAGTTCAGCGGCTATTCTACTTAGACGCATAAGCGATGACTGTCTCTTGCGCTCCATAGCTTAGCAGAGGGCGAAATATTGATATATGGACTGATAGTTGAATGCTCAACTGCATATTCATTATAATGACCAATGTGGCCTTTGCCACAGCAAAAAAGGACACGCGCCAAAAACCACTAGTAGATAAGAAGATTCCCGGCTTCATCCTATCAGAAGTTGAATATCTATCAATAAAGAACGTGGAGTTTTACGTGATCTCGATGGGATGATATCACTTTTCAAGTGTGAAAAAAATAATCTCCCATATATTGCATTTTTCAGTCAATCCTTTAAGACATCAACCAATCAATGAAAGGGCGATTATGTCCAGGATTCATCGAGGCCTCGGAGCGCCAAGGGCCCGCGCGATGATCCACGGAAGCCACGATTGCTGCCCCCGCTTTTGGCATCCACTCCCCAGTCCCCCCAACTTCCTTATCACAATCCTTACCCTTACCTAGACTATTCTCTTTGACTTCTCCTTCTCCAAATCGTACCTTCAATTTGAATTTCATTATAAATTTCCTTTCATCCTTGACAGTCGAAGACGAAAAAAATGAGGAAAGTTACGCGACGATCCCGTGGTGGCTGCGATAGATGCAAGAGTCTCCATGTAGGTCTTCCATTGCAAGTACATCAAGATCACTTCATGCCTGATCATTGATACATAGACAAAATGCGACGAAGCAAGGCCAGCCTGTGGAAGATGTGCGAAGGCAAAAGTCAAATGCTCAGGGTATCAACGACCAATTAAATGGTCTAGGAAACATGAAGTACATTCGCCAAACGAAAATCCACCCTCACCATCAGATTCGCAAGACTCGACAACCAGGGAAAAGCGAAACAAAATCACTTCTATAAACAACGAAATTGAAGACACACCCGACAACAGACGAACTTCCTTGAATTGTACCTCAGATGCAATGTTTGGCATGGTTGACTGGTTTGATGACCTGATCGCGCCTGATCTTGATACAAACTTCAGCAATATAACAGTTGGGCCATTCTTATCACTGACTAGTGACCCCTTTTCATCAAATTTGGATATGGATGCCTGGGATGACACATGCCGTAGCCCAGAGATCTCTTCTTTGCAAACTGTTTTCTCGAGCCCAAAACTTGCGCTTCCAACCAAAAGAAAAGCTTCGACGGCAACTCATAATTCCGAAGATCGTTATTACGACTGTCCATCGCTTATGACTACTCTATATGATAGAGAAACTTGTCTAGCGCAATTCTATTTTCGCGAGACTGCCCGCATTTACTCGATGTACGATGGATCGATGAACCCTTTTCGAGCATGGGTATCACGGGTGTGGAGTCAGTCTCGTCTAGTGTACTGCGCTATGCAAAGTATGGCTGCCGCAAATTTGGAAGGAGTATATCCAGAGCTTGTCACTACTGGAAAGGAACTTCGTGGCGAAGCGATCAATCTGTTAGCTGGAACTACAGACTGCGAAAACGAGACACTTTTGGCCCTCCTTATGCTTGGTGCAACATCGAGCTGGTTTAACCCCAAAGATAGCGGTATTGCTTTATTCAAATCTTTCCAAAGTCGGTTAAAGCGAGGAACAATGACCGGCAAACTTGAAGAAAACAGCGAAGAGAATATTTTCTTCCAAGGATCATTAGTCTATTGGAAGATGTTACTCTCATACGTTCAAGATGAAGGCAATATGTTTCATGACCGGCGACCACTTCATTCCCTGTTAGTAGAGAATCATTATCCCACAGACTCAAAAGATATCAAAAGTGGAGCTAACGATTTAGTAATAGTCCTCATTCAGATCTGAACCATCATCAGCGGGCACCGCACCCTTGGACCGGAGTCGGATATGATATCTCAGCGATACTTTGCGACGTTGGATCTTTGGTACGAAAAGAAAGACACCGAGTGAGATCGACTGCACAATACCAAGAGGATCAAATAGAGATGCTGAAAAGCAGCAATAGTATTCTTGAGGCCCTCGAACTTGAGTCGCAGCTACTCCAAATATTCTGTCCGACAGAGCACCAAGTGGTCAATCCAGGTGACCGCAGCACACCTATTCAGCACCTACTGCAATTTTCAGAAATATATCGCCTTCTTGGTCTTCTTCAGATCTACAGGATTTTCCCGGATGTTTTGAAACAGCGACTGCAGACACAGGAATCAATCAAGGACCCGAAGTTGAAATCTGTTTTTGATCTTGTGATGTCACCGGCAGAACTATCAACAGGTGACCTCTCAAACTCTACATTATCGCAATGGTTAACACTCTTCACTCTCCGAATTATCGAACGGCTCAAGCATCTACCGGTCGAAGCGGGAACAGGCGCATTCCAACCATTCCTGTTGGTGGCTTGCAGCAGCGAACTACGACTCCCGCCAGCACCAGCTGCCAACATTGTTCCACAGGTATTGAATCCAATGGCAAACCCCGAGATTGAAAACGAGGAATATCAGTTATTTGGAGCGTCAATTGCCGAAAGAGTTGAAGTTGTAAGGGCTCGACGAATGATTGTCGGACGCCTTGAAATGCTACACAACCTCTTGCCTCCGAAACCATGGGAGCTATGCATTCGAATTGTGAAAGAGATGTGGAATAGACTAGACTCGGCTGATTATACTTTTGGGGGCGGTACACTTGATACGAAGGGGTTGCAAGCTATGCCGTTTTGGATTGATATCATGATTGACAATGGGTGGGAAACCCTGATGGGTTAATGGCAGCTCAATTGTTTCCCTGATATCATCGAGAAATAATGAATTGGAATCTTTGAAATGAAATTACCCATAAGCGCGCCAAGTATGATTAGGGGTTACGGATTATATGATCTTCATCATAACCTGATAATTCTCCATTAAAAGTGAAAACTTGCTGTCAAGCACAATTCTTGCGCCTCTGGCTCTATGTGCTTCCTCAAAGCTTACCAAGAGCTCGCTTGTCGAGCCTCTTCTGCATATACTTCCTCTTCACTGCCGGTATGCATATTAGAAAGATATTCGCGGTGACCTCTGGTAAACCAGTCAATCGTTGCGAGAAAAGCAACGATGCCGTAAATAACTGATATATAATTCATATCTTGAATCCACATTAGTTTGGTTCGGAACTGGCCAGGGTCGCCAGATCACTTACTTCCACCCTTCGCAGGCATCTGAGCCGGAAATGAATAGAACACCAACGAGAACAGAATCCACCCAATACAAACAGTATTAGCAATGTATCCCCCAATGTTTCCCAGATAAAATGGTCCAGGTGCCATGATTTTCCGTCCGCGGAGCAAAAGGCTCATAACGGGAAAGACATAGGACAGGTAAGGAAGTACGATACATGCTGTAACTAGTGAGTTAAATGCTGTTTGGGACCCGAGATAAATAAAGCCAATAATAGCAATAATAAAAGAATTGAGGGTGTGAGCAGCAAGGGGTGTGTCTAAGCCAACTGCAATCTGTGACCAGACGTTATGGAATGGAATACCCCGATCTCGGGAGAACGACCAGCAAAGGCGTGCAGCCCAGGTGTGAGAGGACACGATACAACCAACTCCAGTAGCGACGGAGAGTGCCATTAGAACGATGGCACCGGGGGTATTTCGAAGAGCTTGGTGGAAAAGCTCAGCACTCGGGACCTCGGCAGCCAAGAAGGCGGCTACGTCTTGAACACTAAACAGCATGCCTAGGACAAAAGCGAAAGAAGTTACCTGTAGAAAATCAGCGTAGGCATCAAACATCTGATAAGGAAAATACCTACAAATCCAATTGCAATGACTCCCATGATAGCTATCGGGATCATCCTTTCAGGATTAGGAATTTCTTCGGCAAGATGGACTGCGGCATCTAAACAACTAAAACCCCAATTCGTATTGATAAGGCCAACCATGAATGCAATCCCATTATTTTGCCAGCCGGTTGTGTTCGAGAATGTTGCGAAGACAAATTTGGCAGATGTATAGGTTTCTGCTGTCGCCGGCACGGTTATCAGAATGGCGATAAACGACCCTAGGCTTGTGTATAGGCATATGTGTCCCATAGGCGAAAGCATAGGTCCCCATATATTGAAAAGGTAGGCAAATGCATTTGCGATCTCATAGCATACCAGGTAATGCCATGGTTTTGTTTCACTTCTTCATAATCAGATGCTTATCCTTTGTGGTATGTAAGTGACGGGGGTTTCATACAACTCTGGATGTGCCAGTATGTAGGCACCCATGCACCCCTCTGCAACGCCCAAAGCAATACTCGCCGCACTATTTAAATATAATCTTAGTATCACTAATAATTTTAAACCACCTTTAGCGTCGTGGTAATTCATCGGAAAGAATTGCACCAAGTCCCCCCTTTTTCAAACTTACGCGAAGACCGAACCAGACCAGGCCAACCAGCCAGTTATATAAGAAGCAAGCCGCTTCATCCTCTTGGGCGCCAGCTCCTTTGCCCAGTATGACTGACCAGCTGCATTTGGCATTGAGCTAACAAGCTCTGACAAAGTGGCTGCGACTGCGGTAGAGACAATGGTCTCTAATATTGTCCCATAGACAAGCAGAGCCGACCCTCCAGACCCAAGACCAGTCACCAATGAAGTCGAAAGCCCCCACCATGAATTGGTAAGAGAATATGCTGCTCCAAGGACTGATAAGACGGAAAATTTTCGCTCCATAGGCTGTAAATAACCCATTGCCTCGAGTTTCTTTGCATCAAGGTCAAGCAGCTGCCCTTCCTCGCTTCGCGGGAACTCAGCATAGATTTCTGGCTTGTCATCCCGATTGTTGGTCGGCTTGTCTGTAGAAGACTCCATTCTCTTTCGGGAGAGGTATTGATTCTCGATTTGACTAATTTTTGGATAGGTCAAAGAATGCCAATGGTCAAACGACTGCCATAAGTGTGAACTGTGAGCAAAGTATGCTATGTATCGTACGGCCAGTGAGGAAAGAGCTAGTCAACTATGAAAAATACTGCCCAGGGGATACTGGTGATTCCCGAGGTCCTTATCTCGATGGAGCTTGATAAGGAGCATACGATCGTATCTTATCTTATTTTGTTTATTACGGTGTGCTTTACCCGCTTCATCCCTGCAGAATGCTGTCATGATCATCAGACCGTCAAGCATTACCCGTGTTGGCAACTTAGGGAGTGAATCCGGGCATAATGATAGCTTCCCGATATCTGATTTGTCCACGAGATAAGGAGTCGCTGAGTTCGATATCCGCGTAACCAGACCACCGTAAAGAATTTCCTAATCTGGCATCGGTATGCGTTACCCCAGGTTTCCCCCGGAATCCCCACCCGATGAGAGGCGTTTCTGAAGATTAGCAAATGCGATTGCGACAGTCGTTTGAGTTATAATCTATCAAATTGTAACAAGATTGGAGGGGCAGCAGTGGTATTCTTGTGGCTTTCAAAGCTCAAACTTCAACGTCTCTATTTACTTTGCTCGGTTTTCGGTGATTCTTCTTGAATTGCTCTGCCACGCTGCAAGGCCTGTTCCCTCCACATCCATAGGCTCGAAAGAACAGCCCCAGGACCAAATACGACAGCACCGGTAGCTGAAGCAAGGAAAACCAGAACGGGGGAGATTTTGGTCAAATTAACCCGACGTAAATCCCACGCCGTGAAAGTACACCAAAGTACAATCGTAACGCTCAACGATGCAATAGACAATTTACTAGAGCCGAGCACATTGGAAATTGCTGAAAATGTAAGTTCAGGAGTCGCACGCATAATCCTGGTGGCGTATACCCCATGCGCTGTGCTGGCAATAATAGTCACGAAACTGAAGAACTCCGAAAGTCTCTTCATATCACTTGTACCGTAGAGATATTCGATGAGTGATGAATCTTTCGTGAGCTTTGCGTATAGAATCCTCCCTGGGTGGAGGATGATTGGCAATCCAATGTGTGCCAATAACATGGCGGTACCGACTGCCGGATGCAAGTGACCCGTAGTCTCTGGGAAAGGATTGGTCGCCAATTTCAGGGCAATTGGAAGATATGTGAAAAGCAAACCGATTGGCAGAATCTTCGCTACTGCGGGATTGATGGCTCGTGGCATCGGATAATAGAAAGGTCGAGCTCCACATGTCACTATGTACAACATGAAGTATACGGGCAGTGTTATCTCCCATCCAATGACTGAGGATAGGATGATATAAGGAATTCCGCTAAAAAATAATAATGGTAAGTTCATCAACTGTCAGTAATTCGCAGTGACAAGATGACTGACCTCAATAAGGGCGAAAGGAGAAGGCCTGGTCTGTAAGACTCCACTACCCAGAGAGCATTAATTGCCATATTTATGAAAAAGTCATAATTTTGCAGAAGATCATATCTTTTGAATTCTCCTTTTTGCCCCTCTCCGAGAAATTGGCGAAGACCGAGGGTAACGATCGCAACAGACACCATCATAAAGATCCAGAATAATGAAGATGCTTTGCTTCTGTCATTGGGATCAACAGCTACTTCCTCATCGAGCGACACTGCGCCTCGACGATAATTCTGGGGCAAGAATTTCAAGCTTCGACCCGATGATGACGCTCTTGCAATAATAGGTCCGAAACTCTTAGCGCCCAGTTTGCTCGTGACATTGAGCGTCATGAACCTTCGCAATAGCGTCTCGAGACCCTCCATTCTCTGCAATTGACGTGTGCTTGTCATCAGAAGGTCTGCTCGAGGACGTCTAATTCGTTGGAATTCGCTAAGAATTCGCTGAATATCCTTATCCTTCGGTCGTGGAGAATTGTCAAGAGTTGATTTCAAGAGATCTCCAAGGAGTGCTGCAGATTCAATTGCCGAGTTTCCACCGTGACCTGACAATGGATTTACCTGGGATGCATTAGATCTTCCAGGAATATCAGTTATAGCGAGGGATGTGCCGGCTTACCTTGTGAAATGAGTCTCCAATGAGTACAGCACGCTTGTAAAAGCATTTCTCAAGCACAAATTCTTGCACAGGCACAAGATTGCAATCCATAGTCAAATCCTTGCACATGTCACCGAAAGTCATGCCGCGGAAAAGGCGATCTCCTGCATATTCTGCTGCCAGTCTTTTCGCATCTTCTTGAGTATAACGGGGGATATCTTGATATACAGCGACCTCGGGCGTTTTGGCGAAAAGTAAGAAAAAAAGCTTGTTGTCGGGTGCCGTGGCGCAGAGATATGAGTGGTTCTTATGATAGCTTTTGAATAGTGTCTCCTCGGGCATTCCTTCTGGGCTTCTGGCAATACCGAAAAGGCATTTGTAATTTGCCTGAATAGCTATATTGTATTAGTTAGCAAGTAGACCGGGGATCCTATTAATAAGACCTACATTTCCGGAGGCCTTCTGGATTGTAATTTTTGGTCTCTGACTCTGCGATTCTCCAAATCTCGCTCCGAAGTGGACTATGCACTCCGTCTGCACCAACGACTAGATCACCACTGACAGTTCTCCCGTCTTTTAACATAACCTCTACCCCTGATTCCAGGTGGTTAATTCGGCAAACATCCGAAGATGTTTGCACTTTGGTTTTGTCTTCCACATTATCGAAAAGGATCTGCAGCAGTTGCCGCCGCTCAAGGAATTGCATGCGATATCCAATTCTATCGAGTCATACTTGTCAGAATGTATCTTTGAAGATAAAAGTTTTACTTACAAGCTGTCAAATACCTCACCAATGGGCTCGGGCTTGTTCAAAGAGCGCCCGTCAGGTCCGTATGTTTCTAGAGTACCGACTGATGAGGATATAGCCTCGATCTGCGTGTAGATCCCCAACTGATCCAAGATCCGCGCTCCATGAGGAAGAATGCCTATACTTGCACCAAGCTGTGGGGCAATATTAGAATATTTCTCCAATAGCACAAAATCGATACCGTATCTTTCCAAGACGATTGCTAGGGTTAATCCGGCAACACTTCCGCCCACAATGACCACTTTAAAGTCTCCCATGATAGTAGGCTAGAAAACTTCAATCATTTCTCTACCAGCGACATCCCCACTACTCGGGGCCTTCGTCTTAATTAAAATATGTTCAGGGGCACCTTCCCACTCTCGAAGGATCTCGGATACGGTGCACGGGTGCGCCCTGGATTTTATTTAATTTTGCAAAGCTGCATACCGTCTACTTTTATAGTCCTAATTTAGTATAGCTTGCGACGCCGTGTGGACCCACAAAAACTAAAAGCTCAGATTTGACGCGGATTTGATCAGTTTCGCAGTTAAACTGACCATTGGATACTCTCCAGGTGGGTACTTTCCAAGGCTGCTAGGGCTTTGCTTACTCACATCAGGATTGCGGTTAGTTAACTAACTAAGGCACAGGAATCCTGCCGGGCAACGGGATTTTCAATGTCTATCTATGGATGGCTTAATGAAAATTCAACCAGCTCCAAAAGAGGCAGGATTGTTTTCAAGATATCCAGATAAGGTTTGCCATACAATTTCTCATTGGCCAAAACTGATGACCATACTCCAGCAAAGTCCTTCCTACAAACCATTTCCATTGTACATTTAGGCCTGTGTTCAAGTACATGTAACATGGCATGTGCCCCGTATACAGTATTTTGATCTTCAGTGTTGCCATTGGAAGTTCCTATATATACACCGAGCCACCCATGGACGTGTACTTGAATAGACTACACAGGAATGTAGAAGGAAAGATACGGTAATACAAGTGAAAGGGTACTTAATATTCCACGATAACGGTACCGATATCAAAACACTCAAGCCTCAGTACATATAATGGACTGATGGCCATTTAGAGAGCCAATAGGGGTCTTTATGCTGTAAATGTAAGACTGCCAGATGCCAGGTAGAAGTCACCACAAATCGAAAGCTGATCGGTATGCCGAGATTCCCGGCAGAGCCTCCGCCGAAAGTCGGTACTTTGGGCCCCACTCAAGAAAGCTGTTGGGTTAAAACTTGGAAAATTTTTCTACTCGCAAAGGATTTAGTCTGAAATCATCCTGCTTGATGATCAAAGAACTCTCGATATTGATCCAACCCTCTTCACAAGTTTATAGCACCGCACGGGTCATTGTGTTCAAGATCTAAATAAACGCAACCGCGAAATTTACAGTTGGGAAACCTCCGGGATTCCACTTAGCCGCAGATCCTGTGCGTTAGTTTTCATGCCATTTCGACTTCACATGTTCTAACAGTCAATATTACAGGCCGTAAGCTCAGGCTATATTACACAATTTACAATTTACAATAGTTCCGGGGCTATCCGATCTGGGAAATGGCCACCTTATCGCGAACAACAACACGGCTCTTCAGCCCATCAAGAGCCATACCGCGAACTATATGCTCTGCAACAGGCCCAACAGCCTCTCTACACCAACAAGGACCTTCAAGATCAGCCGTAGTCCACGAGCAGGCTCTTCCACAGTCCCAGAACCAAACCCCTAGCCCACCATTCCTTCAAAATCAACATGCTTCACCACCATCTACACAACCCTTCCCACCACAAGACGAAGCAACAATCAACACCCTCATCTCCCACATCCCCATCGTACAATCCCTCCGCAACTCCAAATCCAACTACAAAGAATCCCGCCCCCATCTCTCCATCCCACCCCCAATCCGCCAACACCACTTGGTCGGCGGCAGCCTCGCCGGACCAGGCAAGCTAGCTCTCGCACCATTCATGTGGACAAACTCCACATCCACACCCCAACCCAGCACCCACGAGAGTGAATCCGAGCCACCAAGCAAAACAAATGCCAGCAGCGTCATCTCCGTCTTCCACATCGGCCGCGATCTATGCGGCCACCCGGGCTTCGTGCACGGCGGCCTTCTATCCGTGCTCTTCGACGAGGTCTTCGCGCGCTGTGTGTCAGCCGCGTTCCCGAGTGGGCTGGGCATGACGGCGAATCTGAGGGTGGATTTCCGGAAACCTGCGCTGCCGGATCGATTGTATGTGCTGCGGGCGCAGACGGTCAAGGTTGAGGGGCGGAAGGCGTGGGTTGAAGGGCGGATGGTTTGTTTGCCGTTTGCTGCGGGACTGGCCGATGCAGGAAGGGCTGTTCCGGAGAAGGAATTGTTGGAGGAGACTGGGGAAGGGGCTGTGATGGTTGCTGAGGCGAAGGCTTTGTTTGTGGAGCCGAAGTTTGCTAGTGTAAGTGGATGTCTGATGTCTTCATACGGAGTGTTTTCTTACATTCGATTCATGCTGATCTTGTTCTAGTCCATGGTTTCTGTGTATCGCACCTGATTATAGGTTGGGAGGGCTTTCACGTGGGGCTGCTCTAAGGGGGTCGTTTTAATGTCTGTACTTACGAGGATTTACGATATTGAGCTATAGAATAGAGATAACGATTTACTTACGCTCAATTGTATCATACTAGTGGCAGATCTGATAGGAAGGGGCTTCCATTGCTATCTAATATCAGTATGGTGAAGGAAATCCCACGTTTTAACGCCTTCAGCCCAGGACCATGAAGAACACAAAAAGGGCAAAAAAAAAAAAAAAAAAAAAAA
>KZ118895.1:25583-37538 GCA_002153405.1 Mycosphaerella populi pn0402 | reverse complement strand
CAAAAAGGGCAAAAAAAAAAAAAAAAAAAAAGGGTTTCAGCAGGACCGAAAACATGGGAATTAGGGATCAAAAAAGAAACCAGAAAGGTGCATCGCACGTCATTGAATCATTATAGCGTCCAGTTCCGATATCCTCTTCGGAAAAAAGGTGCAAAATCATTGCGCCAGCAATGCCGGCGCTGCCGGGCCATGGGATGCAGAGAGAAGGGCAAAACACATAAAGACGAAGGGGAAGATGAATAGATCATCTATGAAAGGTGGAATGCTCCCTGTCCTTCCTTAAAAGCGACAGAAAGACGTTCTTTGAGGACATCCAAATTGCTGTAGTCTGGGAGCTTCAGGTAGTTCACGCAAGTCATAACACTGGGCAGGTAGTCGTCCGGGGTATAGGGAGGCTCGCTTGGGCGGCACACGACTGTAAAGATGGGGGTGAGACTCTTGAAACCTGTGTTTTATTGTTAGCTAATGTCAATGAAAGTCATGAGATGGGTCGGCTTACCCCCAATGGGAAGTTTCGGGCTACCAGTGACGAACTGAAGGAAATCACGGCGTTGCTGGTTGTCTAACTCGCTCATGGTCTGGAGCAAGTTGCGAACACTCTTGCTGTCCATATTGAAGCCGTGGTCTGCCTTGATAGAATCCATGAGGGTCTCAATGGACCAATCTTCCTCAGCTTGTCCGAAAAGCATGACGAGTTCACTAGGAGTGAAGGCCCGGAGGGCAGAAAACGGGAAAACTTGAGAGAATCCAGTGCGGAATGCTTCGACTTGGTGCCGAACCCCACTACTCAGGGTCATATCAATAACACGGTCTACGTATTGATCCACATTGTTGATGGTCAATGAGATATCAGATCCACCAGGAATTAACTCGATTGACGGGTAGCCAGGAAGGGTGAAATCCAAGCTTAGATCCTCAACACGCACTCCATCAATCATAATGTTTTCGATAGCCTTCGGCTTGTCATGTGAAGATACGGAGCGATCTTCTTCGATACTGTTCTTTGCTTTCACGAACTCCTTGAGCATGACCAAGGATTTGGCCAGGTCATCATCTACCGCCTTGACAGTTCCCAGTGATGGTGCCACGGAGGACAGAGTATCAGCAATCCGGAAGAACGCAGGGTTGAAAGAGATGTCGATGATTCTGGAATCAAGCATGGAGCGAGCGACAAACTTTCCAAGAACCTTGAAAATGTTCAACTGTTTCTTTCCAGCCTCTGAAGATGCTTGCTCCTCACTCATAGGAGCAGGGAATAGGCCACGCTTGCCAAATGCGTATTCCGCCCCGGAAAGGTCATCTGTTTCCCGCCAAATCTTCAGCTTCTTCTTTGAGAACTCCTTGGAAACAGTGGAATAGAATTCAAGTGTGGGGCCAAGTCCAGTTCCAACCTCTTCAAAGTATTCAACCTCCAGAACACTTGGAGATGATCCATAAAGCTCCATAACCTTCATGGCCGAGTCAAGGATACGGGCTCTAGAAATCCGAACCTTCTGGCGTTGCAGACGGCCAAGGAAGGGTCTATCATCCCGTCGCAGGTCTCGCCGGCTTTCATCTGCACTTTGAGAGTTATGCCATCTCATCATGGCCCGTGAATAACCAAAGGCGGTGGACTGAAGGAACAAGTGCCTGGTCTCAAAAGGGAAGAGGAAGGAATACAAGCGAGCTAGGTCCTCGCTCCAGCTTGGTAGACAGCTACTCGCAACAATCAAAGGCTCTTCTAACTGGCGGTTCACCTTTGCAGTGAGCTTGGTGTTGATGAATTGGGCCAGAGGCTCTGGTGAGATGTTGGTACGGTCCTTCGCTTCGGTCAGGATGTCGTCAATGGTAGCATTCATCTCATGCAGAACACGGAGCAAGCGAAGAATAGAGGCTGTTGTGCTATCCTTAGTCAATGATGATGGAAGTTCGAATGGATCGGAATCCTTGGAGGCATCCTGTCCCGAATTGGCAAGGGTGGATGGCTCGGGCGGTGGTGGACCGGGGGCACGTCGATATGTGACAGTGTGAACAGCAGACCAAACATTCTTTGCTTTCACTTCGTCCAAATGTTCGCGATTGTGGTGCACTGCCCGATAGACCGTAGTATCGCCACCAATGGGCTTGCCGTCAACAGAGAATTCGATATGCCAGTCTTGGGGAACCGATGCCATTGCCGCTGCATAAGACGAGAAAGGACGACCTGCAGTAGCCAATGAATTGTGCGTTGTAGATTGAGAAGATGCTGTGTTTGGGGTTGATGCAGAAGGCTTGGATGCAGGAGTTGATTGCGACGGTGTGCCGACTCTAGTGCCATCCTCTTTGCGTGCGGTGACCTTGCCGGATGATCCGACTTCCATATTGACAGCGGTTGGGTCATGAATTTGGTCGTCCTCCAGGTCTTCTTCTAGATCGTCAACAATGGCGTTGAGTTCCTCATCTTCAGCGGGCTCGTCAACATCGTCCCCATCATCATCACTGAGATGCCTCTCATCGGCACACTCGAGAGGCTCCTCGCCATTTTGCTCCTCGCCCTCTTCTTGGTATTGCAAGCCGCGATGGCGTCTGCTTGCTGCTGGGGAGTGTTCATTACCTTCATCAATTGATTCGGTTACATTGTCACCGTCTAAAGTCTCAGGCTCAGCCTCGTGTGTGCGGTTCCCAGTGGATGGAGTTCGAGTGGAATTGGAAGTCAGTTGGTCGCGCATACGGGCTGCCTGAGCGATCTGCGAGAGAATCGAGTCTCTCCCGCGGGATTGGCGAGGTCTATCCGATATGGCAATTCGTGGATGAAGAAAGTCGTCCAATGCCTTGAAGGTAGCAATGGCATGAATGGAGACCATGATATTTTTATATGGCCGTGGGACTTCAGTCCCATCTTCCGCCACAAGTTTCAAGCGCAGCTGCTTCCCAAGCATATACGTCGCATTGCTGCGCGTGTTTTCGAGAGAGTTATGGTTAACAGTTATAACCTCAAAGTGCTCAGTCCGGCTAAGCAAATCTTGGAGTTTCTTGATTAGAACGCTAAAAGGTGTTGTGGCGGTACTTTGACTCTTGGCCTTCTCTGAGATGGAGACACCCATGAATGCTTGCAAAAAGGCCGATCGTGCATGCCTAATACACGGGGCTTTGAAGTCGCCAAGGACGTCCAGGAGAACCTGTATAATGCCAGAATTGAGCAATTCAGAGCTGGTGATACTTTCCAAAGCTTCACCTGCGAAATGAGCTGCAAGGCTCTGGAAAAGTGGGAGGCCATTCTTGTCACCTTGGAGCGAGTAGCATGTCCTAACCTTGGATGCCAAGGATTGCAGTTCAGTCAAGATCCTTTGGGCTTCCGACCGGGCTAATGTGGCATGCCCAGCTTCATAGATCTTGAGGAAGGCATGGGCATCTCGAATGACAAGGTCGTTAAGAGCGGTGTCCATCTTCTCCATTTGATTCCGACCAGAGACCGAAGAGCTATCTGAATCGGACCCATCGTCATTCTCTTCGTCGCGGTCTTCATCGTCTTCATCGTCTTCCTCTTCATCTTCATCCATTTCATCGCCATCGTCATTCGCATTATCTTCCTTCCGGCTCTGGATACTGGCATCAGACGCTTCCATATTTACATCATGAGAGCCCTCATGGTGCGCATTGTTGTCTTCTGCCTCCCCCATGCGGCTGTCAGTTGAGAGGGGAGCCTCTGAGATCTTCACAATTTCTGAGATAACACCCTCGCGATGGAATTGGTGTTGATAGACATGTTCCAGACGCTCGAATAGAAGCTCGGAGCATCGAAGAGCCAGAGAAACCAAAGACGGGTGATCCTTTTGAGACAGAATCGAGCCCAGGAAAGAGGCATATGGAACAGTTCGAAGAGCGTCCTCAATTAGATTAGGCTCGAGGATATGGAGTAGTTTCAGGTGGGCAATGAGGACCTTCTGGCGGACATGGAGGTTGACTGTGCTGGAGTACGCATCTGTCAATGTAGGGAACAGAATGGCAGCGAATCGCTTTAGCTCTGGTTTGCATTCCGCCAGTAGTGAGCGTCTTTCTTCGGGATTCTCCTTCGACTTGGAAGCTTTGTAGCCGATCGACATGCTACTGTCGAAATAAGAACTGAGGACGTTGTCGGTTCGGGAGGACTCATTGCTGGTTACGCCCGGGAGTAGCTCGCAGATAACATTGAGTGTCTCGAATACTTGCTCGCGAGGACGATGGATCAGGGCCTGCATTACCAGTACACTGTCCATTTTGACTGCAGTACTGTCAACGTCTTCAGGCGGAGAGACACCAGTAAGAATCTGGTACAGGGTATCCACGACGTCCATCTTGAGTAGCTCAATGGATAGCCGAGGGCTGGCCTTGCAAACGATAGCAAGAACGCGCAAAAATTGGGTGTGAATATGCGATCCAATTAGGTTTGTAGTGCCTGGAAGCAAGAGTCGAAGAATGGCCTTTAGCATACCCGGCTCGATCAACTCTTCCAAATTAGATGAGCGAAATTTGAAACTCTCCACGATGCGAGAAACGCAAAGACACCCCTGCTCCACAACTTTCGGGTCATTGCTGGAAAGCACATTAAGGAGAGTGGGCATCACATCCCTGACAACAGGGAACGAGTCGTGAGGTAGGTTGCGACAGCAATTTGCTGCAGTTGTCACCGCAGTACGTTGCGTACTTGTAGCAAAGAAGTCCAAATATGTTAAGCAAGCTGTGAGGCCGCCCTCGCGGACAATTGAAGCGGGGAAGTCAATTGAGATCTTGGCCAATGTCTAAATGGGTTAGATTGTCAGCGTTTGGATATTCAAAAGAGGCAAACATAACATGAAGGATAACACTCACACTTAGCGCCTGTTCAGCAAGGTCGATGAACTGAATATCTAGGAGCTTCTGACACAGGACGGGCACAGCACCACCGTAGACGACATTGGCTACTGATCCACGGAGAGCCTCCATCAAGTTGGCTAAGCACCGGCAGGCGAGCAGCATGATCTCTGCTTCCATTTCATTTGGAAACCCAGAGGGCTGCATAAGAGTAACCAGTTCTTTGACGTATGGATCGGGAGAGAACTGGCCAGATAGATTGTCTTCATTAGAGACGAGAAGAAGATCGGACAGCTCCGTCAATGCAGCCAGCTGAGAATGTTGGTCCTCTGATCTCAAATTGCAGAGAATATCCCGTAGCCGAGAGGACATGCCTGACATCATGCCACTCAACGCACGAAGGGTACTTTGAAGTCCCATGGCGCCTCGGCCGCCAAAAAGGCTGCTGTGGAACGGGTCCATGTCCTCATCGTCGAAGGCAGAGGGGTTGGTTCCATCATTACTCTCCCCAGTTGGGGACTCGGTCCGTTCCTCTTTTGTATCAACCGGTTCTTCGACATCTTCCTCCGTATCTCGCATAACTACGTCTGGATTTGTTTTGGAGGCGCGTTTCTTCTGACGCCGTGGCGGGGACTGTTGTGCGGCAACTCGCTCTGGGATTGGAATCTTTCGTTAGCAAGTGCTTCTGTTTGTGAAAACTGGAAACAAGTGTAAAATTTACCATTGCGGCTGGTTTTCCGTCGACCTGACGGTGGGGGAGATGTATTCTTTGAATCCTCCGAAGGGCGAGATGAGGGTCTATGAGATAGCAACAAGACGTGTCAGTTCACTTAAGCATTCCTTGAAATTGGATTGCATGAGATCAACATACCCCGGTTGTGACATAGTTGGCCGGTTTCGAGTACGGCGAGGGGGAGCAGCAGGGCCAGCGGGAGGAGCCGTGGGGTGTGTCGCTGTCCGTGCTCGTTTCGATTTCCGCGGCGGCGACGAGCCTGTTGGCTGGTTTGCTGGGCCTGATGAGCCTGGTGGGTGTTCCCGATTATTTGGAGCCTTTCGTTTGCGAGACGCCGAGCCAGCGGCAGGGTTTGTGGGTGCTCCGGGGATGTCAGGAGAGGTAGAAGGGCCTTGGGCGGATCGAGCAGCTGAACGAGTGATTCTGGAGGACATGAGTAACTGATTTTCCAAGAAGCGTTTAAAAGAATTAGATAAACCGAATCCCGCAGATCTATGCTGATGCTAAAAGGGAGAAGAGCGATGGAAAAACACGGCAGTTGAAGCCTCAGTATGAAAGGTGGTGCAGATGGTGTGCTTGTGGATGTATCCCCGCAACTTCACGAATGACGTTCCAGGAAGGTGCCCGAGAGACACAATGAGGACCTTGGAACACGCTCCTTGAGAAACCCAGGTGAGGGCCGGGAAGGGGACTCCGCGAAGAGATGACAAGGATTAAGATTGACGATGAAGGAAATGGGTTGGAAGTACCTCAGGTCCGAAGAGGCAGCAGAAGCTCCCGCGGGGGTAACGGAATAATCCTCGAGAGGGTCCTGGCGGTTGACGGAGGGCCTTTGCCTGGCCATAAGTTACCGGGTCCTAGAAGGAAATTCGATAGAGAGGGCGGTTGACACCGTTTCAGCCCGCCATTCGCACGCCTAGTTTGCAGGGACGACAAGCGGGTGATCAGGCGAGATGGGGTTCTCGGTTCGGCGGCAGGCTATGGGGCCGACAAGGCTATGAGTTCATCGGTTTGCGACTCAGAAGAACAAAAAGAATCCAGATTCAGGCGGTACGGTGGGGTCAGCTGGGGGTTGAAGGCGGTTAAATAGGAGTGGAAGGAAAGGAGGAAAGGAGGAGAGGTGTGTGTGTGGTGACGATTGGATTCGGAGGGCGTCAGGCGGCGGGAGTGCAACATTCAGTGCTTGATGAGATAAGACGCACTTGCAACCCAAAAAGCCCAGCCTTAAGAGGTACGTGGACTGGGTGTTTCCGTCAAACCTGCAAATTGTAAATCTGTCCACAAATCCTGTCAATGCTCTTGATGGAGCTGGAAATTGTTTCATCTTTCTTGAGAGGAAGCTTGTTATGTGAAGCGAGCCTCCGTTAATCATAATGAAAATAACTACAGGGATTCGTAGAGAGGCCTTACTCACCTAGACAGATAAGAAGACAGTAGATAGAAGATAAAGAAGAGTAGCCATGAAGATCTATAGCTCTACATACCATTAGAGTTGACATTCAAGCTACGATAATCTTATACTAGATCCGGCCCTTCAGGCAGATCCGAAAGAGGTCCCGGATCGGCTCCGAAGTCTCCAGTGGCTACGAGTCGTTTGCCCTGAAAGTGGGATAGCGCGATATATTCGTATAGATGCCTATCTTAGTAGAAGTAAGAGTCTCTTCAGGTGCCAACGGTGTCGGGGGTGCTGGCGGTGCTTGTAGCGCCAGCAAGCAGTACAAGTATCTTCGCTTTGTACAAATCACCTCGCTCCCTTTTTTCGCCTTTTTTTTTTCTTCATCTTCTAGATATCTGCAAATACACTCATTACTTCGGAGTTCCCCTTGTGCTCTCACTAACCAGTGCCTGCAGAGTCCAGGTAGAAGGGCCGGAGCCTCCATGTCATTCTCGAAATAGTCGCCCCCAGATCACCCGCTATCGGAGACACGCCGATACCATCAATGGCTCACCGAGGTCTTAATAATCAAAGGCGACTTCTGGGAATGTCTATTTTTGCCTGGTCCGCCGCTTCCTTTGCCTCCCCGCGTTGTTCCTCCCACACCGAGCAGGCGCAGGCGAAAACCGTCAGAAATAAAAAACCCGCTCCCCGCGTCAACCCCTCCGACATCCAATCCGGTAATCCCCGCCGACGCCCTCCGAAAGTCATAAAAACGCCGCATCCTCATCCCGCAGTTCACCTTCCACCACAGCCCTTCCCCACCATGGCCTCCGAGATGGTAGAAGGGCAGAGTGACGATATTCACCAGACCGCGACCCCTGCGCCCTCCTCTCAGCTGAGCGACTATGTCTTCCCCACCGAACGCTTGAAGCGCAAGATGGATGACTCAGAAAAGACGCCAGTGCTCTTGGTGGCCTGTGGTTCTTTCTCCCCCATCACCTATCTGCATCTGCGAATGTTCGAGATGGCTGCGGATCACATCAAGGCCAGTTCCGACAACGAACTCGTGGGTGGGTACCTGTCGCCGGTCGGAGATGCCTATGTCAAGCCTGGTCTTGCCAGTGCTGACCATCGGTAATTATGGGACAATCCCCTTTAATCTTCCTTTCACGTCGCTAACATGATCCAGGGTTGCGATGTGCGAGTTGGCTGCGGAACAAACCTCGGATTGGATCATGGTGGATACATGGGAGCCTACTCAAAAGGAATATCAACCAACCGCTCTTGTGCTGGACCACTTCGACCACGAGATTAACACTGTTCGAGGTGGCATAGAGGCTGCTGATGGTCAAATGAAAAAGGTTCGGGTTGCTCTGCTGGCCGGTGCCGACCTGATTCAGACCATGTCGAGACCAGGAGTCTGGAGCCAAGATGATCTTGACCATATCTTGGGCAAATACGGGGCATGTGAAAATTCCACTTCTTGGTTTAAAGATCACGGTTCACTAACAACCAATGCAGTCTTTCATTGTTGAACGCAATGGCACTGATATCGACGAGGCTCTTGCGAGCTTACAATCCTGGAGAGGGAATATTCACACCATCGAACAGGGGATCAACAATGATGTCAGCAGTACTAAGATCCGACTCTTCTTGAAACGCGAGATGAGTGTACGTTATCTCATCCCTGACCCGGTCATTGAGTACATTGAAAAGCACAATCTCTACGAAGTGGAAGGAATGCCACAAGAGCCCAGCCAGTCAGGGTGATGCGGCTCAAGACACTTTATTGAGCCACACTGCCTCCTGATGAAGCCAAGACAATGATACCGATGCGATACCCCCTTCTGCTGTCTCTTCCCCCCGTCCTTGATGATCTCCAGTGGCAAAGCATGAATTCACTCGAGCTTTTAACCATTGCGCACCCCAGCCCTCATATCCCGCATCCCATCTTAACGGTCGGTGGCCCGGGACCTTAGCTTTGTACGTGAACCGAAGATGTAATGATGGCGTTTCAAGTCCTATTTTCAAGGGCAGGATTTTTGTTGTATTTCTTTTTACTTGCGTTTCTGGGCCTAAGAGTCCTGCTTTCTTTTTTTCTTTTTTTTTTTTTTTTTAAAGATCAGAGAATACAGACTACGCAGTCATAGAGGTCATTGGGACCTAGATCAAAACCTTCCTTATTAGAGATTGTATAACCCTGCATGAGCGGCTGCAACCGGCATCGATCGGCGCTCCTGTCATGCACCATTAGCACGCCTGATGACACCATATGTAGATGTTGTGCAGCCACATTGGGGTATGCATACTTTACCTTTCACCCCCAGAAAAAATTGGAATTGCTCTTAATTCAAGAATTGCAGTTGGTAGAGCTGGCGGTTTTAGTTGGCCACTACGTATTGGAACAATTTGTAGTTACTCGTGGGGCATTGCTCCCGTACGAGTCTTCGACTATGATAGATTGACAATATGTACTGAGTACTCTGTACGCCCATATTACATATCAGATTCATCGCTGCCTACAATTTCGTAACCACGGCCTTGCTTTTGTCTGCAATCCAAGCAAGTCTTCCAGCGGCGATCGGCCGATCCACTCGCGTCCCGCCTGTTATCTTGCGTTATCGAGGGATTCCATCTAAGCTTCCACATTTTCCCGGTTAGCTCCCAGGTGTCTTCCTGGGAGGATCTTCCCCTCCAAAAGTCCTCATCTGTACATCTCTCCTGCACAATGGCCTGCGTGCCCCTTGATCCATTATACTCCCCACCCTCCATGGACTCAACAACCACCCGAATGCCTCCGGGCTGGCCACTCACTCCTCCCGAGGCCTCGGATACCCCACCATCAATGACTGCCAAAGATGGAACCGCGATTGGCACCGCCATTCACGTCATTTCGACGGAGCGTGCGGCTCTCGCGCATCTCGAACAGCTGTATCAGACCGATGCGCAGGCGCAGAAGGGTTTGTCAAGGGCGGTCGATCAGATTGCGCGCAGCGTGAGGGCGGGCGGGAAGTTGGTGGTATGCGGGGTGGGGAAAAGTGGAAAGATCGGTCGCAAGATCGAGGCGACTATGACCAGTCTGGGTATATACAGTGCGTTTCTTCACCCTACGGAGGCACTGCATGGGGATTTGGGATTGGTGCGCCAGGTAAGCCATCTGCAGAGTGATGCCGAAAGCCTTGCTGCTAGGCCATAGATTTCA
This sequence comes from Mycosphaerella populi pn0402, assembly GCA_002153405.1. Classification (NCBI taxonomy): domain Eukaryota; kingdom Fungi; phylum Ascomycota; class Dothideomycetes; order Mycosphaerellales; family Mycosphaerellaceae; genus Mycosphaerella; species Mycosphaerella populi. The sequence goes on along the minus strand of KZ118895.1, from coordinate 27,437 downwards.
TGCTAATATGCTCTCAGAATGACACAATGCTTCTGATATCATTTTCGGGGCGCTCTCCTGAGCTCCTCTCTCTGCTTCCTCATATTCCCATGTCTGTTCCTGTCATTGCCATGACCGCGCATACACACTTGGCCAATTGTCCCTTACTCTCGCTACACGGGCCTTCTGGCAATGGAATTCTTCTGCCGGCACCAATTCACGAAGATGAGGAGTCTTCTATGGGAGTAAAAGCCCCCACCTCGTCCACGGCAGTGGCTTTGTGTCTAGGTGATGCGTTAGCTATCGCTATTGCGCGGGAACTACACACTGAGCCCGGCAGAGGCCCGGCAGAAGTCTTTCAAAGCTACCACCCGGGTGGCGCTATCGGAGCTGCAGCATTACAAACCACAACCCCATCGACTACCCCGTCAAGCAGTGTTTCAAATACATTCGATTCTCCGTCATCTCTAGCGTCATTGAAGTGGGATGACCTTAATGCAGGAGCGCTTATCCCGCCATTTACCCTCCATCAACCGCCGGGTACTCAGCGCCTTCCTCTGGATACACTGGTATCTCTGGAGAATATTCCAACAGTCTCAGCGCAGTCAACTGACCACACCCAACTGCTTGATATTCTCCTCACGGCTATCCAAAATCCGAATGCGAAGTCATGGGTCTTTCTTTCCCCGACAAAACTCGTCCCTCCAAGGCGGATCCGATCTCTGCTCTCTCAAAACAAAAATGTCGACTTGAGTATTCAAGATGCAATGGCAAGGGATCCTAGCTGTGTGCTAGTGGAACCACAATCTAATTGGTTGCTAGTTCCAGAGTCGATAACTTTGACTGAAGTGCGACAGCTTATCTCCAGCTCAAATAATAGGGTTTCTGTTATTGCGGTGGTCAAGGACTTGATTCATCCAGAAAATTATTTAGGCGTCATGGAGGTGGAAGACATAATCACTGGTTGAGGGAGATTTATACTGAATACTCTGTCTGGCAATGGCAGATCAAAATTTTACATATTTAATGGGCGGTCTTGCACATTTGCACATAGTTGAACTGATATTGTTTACCAATTGGGCCTAAATCGGGCGCCATTATATTATTTCGTCTCCATATACTCCCAACATTACAGCTCCCAGATGAATTTACCAATAGGCAATCTCCTTGATTGGTCGAATCATGGCTCAGCTTTGTTGGATATCCTTTTCATTATCTATGATAATACAAAATGAACGCAATATCTATAATACACAATCAGACCTCATACAGCCCAGGGTCGAACAACCTTAAATAGCGACAACACCCCAATCTCAACAACGAAATCAAGCCTTAGCAACAGGCTTGATTCCCTTGTGAATAGCAGCAATCCCACCAGTCAGATTCTCATACCCACGCCCAGGAATCATAAACCCAGCCTTCTGAATCATCCCTTTAAACTCCTCCTGCGACGGGAACCGCTCAATGCTCTCAACAAGATACTGATAACTATCCCGATCCCCCGCAACTATCTGCCCAATAAGCGGGATAGCACTGAAATTCCACCGCTTATACACCGCATCAAACAGCGCATTGTCAACCTTACTAAACTCCATGCAAGCGAAAACACCCCCAGGCTTAAGCACACGGAACGCCTCATTCAGCGCCGCCTGCTTATCCGTGAAGTTACGGATTCCGAATACAACGGTGTACAGGTCCACCGAGTCGCTCGCGATATGCGGCATGTGCTCGGCGTTCGCCTCGACGAAGTCCAGCCGCGCAGTGTTGTAGTACGGTGTTGCGATCGACCGCTTACGGCCCTCGGCGAGCATGTCGGCATTGATGTCGCTGATTGTCACCCGCGTGTCGATGTCGTGGTGGATGTTCGTGGCGTGG
>KZ118895.1:0-25546 GCA_002153405.1 Mycosphaerella populi pn0402 | reverse complement strand
GCCGGTTCCGCCGGCGATGTCCAGGATGTTCCAGCCCTTGGGTTGAGGGTTGTTGATTCGGGTGGAAAGTGGGGAACCTGGGTTAAGGGAGCGTACGAAGTGGTCTTTCCAGAGGCGGTGGATGCCGAGGGACATCAGGTCGTTCATCTGGTCGTAGGACGACGCGACGGAGCTGAATACCGCGCCGACTGTGTGCCAGGGGGTCAATTGTTAGCATTGTTCGCGCAATTGAGGCTCTGGACTGGGATGGGATGCTTACCTCGTGATTCCTTCTCGGCTTCAGGGACATTGGTGAAGCCAAAGTGTGTCATGCGGTCCTGATCAGACTTGGTCTGCTCCTGGGCTCGGGTGCAGGAGAAGCAGCGGTAGGGAGAGGCCGGCTGGAAGGCACGGCGTTTGGCGCTGTAGTGCAGCGCTCGCCAGGCTGAGCGGCTCGACATACTGTAGATTCGGGGTTAAAGGATTTGAGGAGTTAGAGGTCGATGTTGGTACGCTGTTAGTTGCGGCGACAGCTTTTCGGAAGATCGGGCCCACATAAACTGCCGTTTTGGGTCTTAGCGTACTGGTGCATGAACCAATAATATCGCTTACTTTCCGAGGCACCAAGTAAAGTTGAGGCTCAATAGGATCAAGCAACATCGAAAAAGTGTACCTAGGTGATCTAAACTCCGTCTTCGCGGACCTTTGGATGGTTTTTCAAGCTTGTTTCCTATCTCCGTGGTAGAGGACGAAATCCGTTAAGTATAAAACCCAATTGTTTCTCGCGATATTTGCCTATAGTATCCTTACCAATCGTTCAAACTCAAGTTTAACCCTCGTTCTCTTCGTTAAACAAATTCAAATATCAAAAAATGACTGCAAACAAAATGTCCCGCTGCTGTACCCTCGGCATGATGCACGAGGGCGAAGCGAAAGGCGAGATCAAGAATATTGGCGACAGTACGTGCAAATATATGTTCAACATATCAAACCATTGAGAGGTTAACAAAGTATCAAAAGTCTCAACATATTTCGCATATCCACCTAACAAATCCACCGAAAACGCCATATTTATCATATCAGATGTTATGGGCCACAAGTTCATCAATGTGCAACTGATCGCCGACAAATTCGCCGAGAAAGGCTACTTCGTCGTGGTCCCGGACATGTTCTACGGCGACTCCGTTCCTCTGAACAGACCCGAGGGTTTTCAGATCATGGAGTGGGCGAAGAATCACCAGCCATTCCACGTGGAACCAATAATCAATACTGTTCTTAAAGAACTACGCGATAACTTGGACTGTAAGCGCATCGGAGGCGTAGGTTACTGCTTCGGCGGGAAGTATGTCTGTCGGTACTTAAAGCAAGGACAATTCGACGCCGGCTTCATTGCACACCCGACTATGCTGATGGGTGAGGAATTGGAAGGTATTGAGCGGCCCTTGAGCATCGCAGCAGCTGGCAAGTTAAAACTATTTTGAGAGACGCGAATTTGGGTGCTGACGTTTGACCAGCGCGGGATTTCGTTTTCACCACGGAGAAGCGGCATGAAAGTGAACAAATCTTGGATAAGTTGGACCCCATCCCGTACCATATTCACCTATATTCTGGTGTGGAGCATGGCTTTACAGTACGATGTGATCTATCTCAGCCTCGGCAGAAATTTGCCAAGGAGCAAGCGTTCGCGCAGGCCGTTGCTTGGTTCGATGAGTTCGTCAGAGAAGAGTAGATAGAGATATGGAGAGCAAAACTGCGAGAGACTCTGTACGCGGACAAAAAATTTATTCATCGCGCTTGTTAGTTTATACAAAATAAAGACATATTTTTATATGGCTAGATTACATAAATTATTCAAAGGCAAGGGGTAAAAATCCCTCAGATTGTGAATTGTCGAGCGGCCACGGCCAGTCAGCCAGCAATTCTTGCGGGATCTGGAACTGGAGCATTTGATCCCCCATCGTGTTTCCGGTCGGCGGGGGTGGCACTTGTGGAGTTTGTGGAGCAACGCCAGCGTATGTTGTCACCATGGGCTCTGATTTGATATCGACGGGTGATATTCCATTCGGCGGAGGGGGGATAGCGGAGAGATTCAGTAGGCGGGAAGTGCGCATGTAACCGTCTATTCGATCGACCTGGGCGCGAAGTCTTTCACTAGCGCCTGCTGCCCGATGGAGACCGGTTTCCAGGCGATGAAGAAGATCAGCCATTTGGATACTGCATAGCTTGTCAGTGTATTTACTCCTTTCCGGATATTTAGTATCGTCATTGAGGCACTCACAGTAATGTCCGGACACGCTGATATGATACGTCCGAGAGACTACCCTCCATGACAGAGCCAAGGATATAGCCGATTCCTCCAAGATGATGAAGCTATGTATGTTAGCCTGGGGTCAAATTGAGGTTAGGAGCAAATACCTACCAAAGGAGAGCTGATAGCCTTCAAGTACTCCACAGGAACATTATAAAACACGCTCAACAGTTCACCGGCAACATCGCATTTTCTGTCCAGCCCAACCTCCTCCGCTGATAACAGAACCATACGTAGTAATTGGAGCGTGGCTTGGATATTCGCTGATTGAAAGCCGAACAGATCTTGGGATATGTCCCCAGTGATTGGTGGCGTTTCCCGGAACTGTGGAGGCAAGGCGGCATACATGGAGTGGACTCGTTCCATGACTGTAGGCTCAGACATGGAGGATGGGCTGAAAAGAGACCAAACTTCTTGGGTGCCGTTCGCGGAAGAAAACCTCCGACGCGTTCCATCCACAACGTGCTCTAGGACTCGATAAAGATCTGTCGTGAAGTTCCAGCCGATCAACCAAGACACTGGCTGTCGTGATACCACGTGCACTTCCCCATGACTAAGGGCAGTTGATTCTGGCGAAGTAGGCGGTATTCCGTAGCCTTGAGTGGTTATGAACTCATCGTCAACCTCACTGGGGTATCGAACAAGCGAGTGGGCTTCCCGATATCTGATAATACCCCCCCAAACGATTGACGAGTATATGTCTAACGTGTAGATGGACCAGAACTGGGTGATTGTTAGACAGGTTAAACCAACCGAAGTCTCAAACACATACCAGTCTGCGTCGTTCCTCGACTTCTATAGGACTAATATCTTTCGGCCATAGCTTTTCGTCATGCAAACCCTCCATCAGGGTTAACGTGTGGTATAAGCCGGAGTATTTATGCATGTTTTTTATTTGGCCATTTTGAATGCTGGCGATGGCGAGTACGGCACATGCTCGCATGTAGTTGAATCCTTTGGCCTGTGTGAGATCCCGCGGCAGGGAATCCTTCGCGGCTGCATAGAACGCCTCGGAGGGTGGCTGCAGCAGATCCTCTCGGCGCCATCTCGTGCTGTACAATGCGCCATCTCGAGCACGGCCTGATACCAAAGAGCACACTGCCATTGTTGAGGCAAACAAGCCTTGATCCCGGATATGCTCCTGGTTGTGTACTCTTTCTATAAATGATGGTTTATGAAACAAAGGGAAGCTGTCAAGAGAAAGAGTATTAGCCAAGGCCCCGTCATGAGGGGGTAAAATAAAGCGCATCCTACATGGGATATACGATTTCAAAATACACCTGCACGAGGTTCCGAATCTGCTGGTCGCAAGAGATGGCGAACGCGCGCCATGAATTGCGCAGCGGCCCATCCTCATCCAACTCTCCAGGCGCAACCAAGCGGGAGCTTACAGAGGCCCAAGGATCGCCTACAATGGAGGTCCTCGGGGTACCATCAGCATGGACGGAGCTCCGGGAGGCAGATGAGGCAGATGCCCTGCCAGGGGCGCCAACACGACCCATGGGGTCATGCTCGCCGGTCAGCTTGATCGGCGGGGTGCTGCGAGAATTTACCCTGGTCCCAGCCTTGACTCCGCGGCGTTTAGCTGGGCGGTCAAAGGTGCAGGGGACATCGAAGTCTGAACAGTTCTGGCAGCGACCCAGATTATCCTCGCTGCTGCTACATTTGATGCTGCGCCTATTGCAGAAGTCGCCTAAACGCCACAGACGCGGTCGGTCAGTCCCCAAACTTGAGTTCTTCGATACATCGATCCGCAAAGTGGGCAGAGTGGAGCATGAATTTATACATGGAGGAGAAGGTTATAATGACTTACAGGCTTTGGAGACGCGCTGGAGTTTTCGTGGTAGTGGCGACATCCACTCGTGCGCAGTCCCACCGGGGAAGTCGATTACGAGCTTCTTATCGCGAATCAGATCGGTATCTGCAAGGATTCGGGGGCACGATGCGGGTCGCTTCTATGTGAATGGAGAGTGAAGAAAGGGAAAAAGGCTAGGATTTGCAGACCTTTAGCCGGCGGGGAACTCTTCTAAACCCCGGACTTCGCCTGGGAAACAGGTCCGGGTTTGCTTGCGCTGCTTGCGGCGCTGACTCAGCGCTGGAGCAGAGTCATGACGGCCACTTTTTGGAAAGTTGACTGATTCAGATTCTTGGAAAGCCTATTTTGCAATTTACATCGCCCCCTTAAGCCTCAGTATGAACGCTTGTTAAAATACATCAAATCATGCAAATTTGTACAAAAAGTTATACAACAAAAAATATTGTGTACAGAGCCAAAAAGGGAGGAAGGAAGTCTGGGAAATCCCAGAGACATCACTCTCTGGACTTAAGCGGATGCCTTGTCAGAGATACCAGTGGCCAAGTCAGTCTTGCTGGTATGGATCTCACTCTCGGGGATGCCATGCTCTGCAAGGACGTCACCATGCTCCCTATAAGCCTGCTCCATCTTCCAGTAGAAGGGACTGGAAGTGGAGAAGAGAGCATTGATGGATTCGAGAGAACGGTTGCGGGTTTCCGGGTAAACTATAGGGGTAGGGTTAGATGCACAGCCTGATAGACCACAGGGACAAGGTGACTCACGAAGGAAGATAATCGGGATCCAAATAAGATTGAGACCGGTGAAGAGAAAGTAGGTCCGACTCTGTAGGACATATATTAGCTTGGAAAACCTTAAAGGCAGGGGTGCTCGAGAGAACGTACACCCAGGCTGGCGAACATGATAGGGTTGACCAGTGTAGTCATACCCACACCGATCGCCCAACCAGTGATTCCGAATCCATTGCCCTGGGCTCGAAGTTCACTTGGGAAGATCTCGGTGGGAATCAAGAAAGCCACAGTGCCCCATGTAGCAGCATAGCTAATGAAATTAGTAACTTGCCGATATGATAGAAACAATAATGGAGCTTACCCGAGATTGAACAAGAAGAGCATGAGTACGGCTCCAGGGGCGTATTGAGCCGCTTTGCTGGGATTGTGAAGAGAGCCTTCGTAGACAGCACCGGCCTTCAGAGAAGTTAGCGTCTATGATCGATTCTAGGTAAATGTGTAAACCTACGATTAAGTTCACGGCAAACAGAATAGCAGCTCCACCCATCAAGCATACGCGTCGACCCAAGCGATCAACAATCTGAGCGCTGATAATAGTACCTATTATACCGATGGTGTTGATACCACCCGCAAGACCATTCTGCTTGATGGAACTATAACCTGCCTGCTTCAACAGCGTGGGGGAATAAGCAGTGACAGCCTATGTAAACAGTCAAAAGTTAATCCATATGGCCTGAATGGAGTGCAAGATATTTGCGCTTGCTTACCGTAATACCAGTCCACGAGGCCATGATCTGGAGCCAAACACAGAGCCATGCACGGCGTCCCAGATTTGTGCCTTTCTTTCCACCTCTACCTAGAAGAATCTTCGCAAATTGGATTGGGGAGCTGCCTTGGCTTTCTTGGGCAGTCGCCACAATCTCCAGGTATTCTCGCTCAATCTCCTCGTCGGTGGCTCGGTCTTTTCGCAGATGTATCAGAAGCTCCTTTGTTTCTTCCCTCCTGCCAACGGAAGCCAGGTAGCGAGGACTATCCGGGAGCATCTTGATACAAGAGGCAAGGATTAAAGCAGGAAGGCATTGAAAAGCTAAGAGGAATCGCCACCGAACATCAGAGTAACCGTTGTTGACAAAGGCGAGACCGAAGGAGATCCAGTACGCAGCAGCAATTCCTAGGTCTTGGAGCGAATTAGTTAGCTGCACATGTGATAGCGGACTCTCAGCCTGCTACTTTCATGTCCAAGGGTGTTCTTACAGTTCGCGATAAACACATAACCGAGGAAGCCGCCTCTGTGATCGGCAGTTGAAGTTTCAGATACCAAAACCGGCGTGATGCCCGTCAAAGCTGTGATAGTACCACACTTAGTACTTTTGTAACGAAGGAATATCTAGGATCGACGCTAGCAAGGATCAACTTACCACCGGTGCCGATACCAGTGCAAACTCTTGCACAAAGCATGAAGTTTGAATTTTGCGCGGCAGCTTGCAGCGCGCCGCCGACCAAGGCAAATAGCGAACCGATCAGCATGCCGTTGATACGTCCAATGCGGTCTGCAAGCCAACCACCAGCGAAGCATCCGAAGATCGCGCCCAGATAGTAGACGCTCACGATGCCTCCCTCATGGGTCGTGTCTGTAATCGTGCCATCGGACGTTCCAATGCCTACTTCAGTGATATAGGTAGGGGCGGAGTTAACTCCACCCATAACACCTTGATCATAGCCCTCAAAAAAGATTGAGATCAAGGAAAACACATGAATTGCAAAATTTAACTGGCGCGGCGAAAGCCGCTTCCAAAGCGTTGTGTACCCCATTGCAGAGCTGTGACAGAAAAATTTACCCCGGAGGTTCGCTGTTTTATACTCCGTAAAACCCCAAACTGTGGATTCGTCAAATAGTTCGGGGTCTGGGGGGAAATGGAGCCACAGGGGTCTTGCTGAGCAATACCGGCCAGGATTGCAGGGATCGATCGCTGAAGATCGCGGTGGCCAACCAGGTACAAGGCGCGTAGCCGTTTAGCCGACTCCACGCCTCTGTTCTGCCGAAACATGTTGCGTTTAGGCGTTTATGCGTTTAGCAATTCTAGCGTGCCAACGGCCGAGCCAGAACGTTTCAGGATATCAATTTTAAAGAAAAAAAAATACCAAGATGCCGCAATTAGCAGTCGGAGTAAAAAGTTTTTGGCAGGTTTCGCCCCGATCGGCAGTCGCTTGCATCTTTTAAAGGCCCAGTTGTGCTGTTGAAGTTGCGGGGTTCCCATTTCATCTTTCTTTTTCTTTGCCGACTCTCTCCCCTTTTTCAGACATGGGCTCGACTATTGAGAATGGCGTGCCTAGCCAGGCTCTGGACATGACTGTCCTGGGCCTCAATAGCGGTACATCTATGGTAAGCCGTCGATTCTTCGACATGGCGGGATATCAAGGCTTTGAATGCGCTTGAAGACACCGGCTATTGACTATTTCGCGGTAAATGTACTGACAAGGCTTGCAGGACGGTATTGATTGCGCTCTGTGTCGATTTCGCCAGGAAACGCCTGACTCGCCTATGCACTTTGAACTCTTGAAGGTAAGTGCCTTGTGGATTCATCATCTGGACGCCGATCTCAAATATTAACGATTTGCAGTATGGCGAGATCCCGCTGGAGCCAGTGATCAAGAAGCGCGTAATGAACATGATCTTGCACAATAAGACATCTCCTTCCGAGCTATCGGAGGTGAATGTCATTTTGGGCGAGACTTTTGCTTCTGCAGTTCACCAGTTCTGTAAAGACTACTCCGTTGACATTAACTCTATCGATGTCCTCGGATCTCATGGTCAGACTATTTGGCTACTCTCCATGCCCGAAGAGGGCGAGACCCGAAGTGCATTGACTATGGCAGAGGGCACCTTCTTGTCATCCCGGACCGGTATCACTTCTGTCACGGACTTCCGTGTCAGTGATCAGGCTGCTGGCCGCCAGGGTGCTCCCTTGATCGCTTTCTTCGATGCTTTGGTGCTGCACCACCCAACCAAGCTGCGTGCTTGCCAGAACATTGGTGGCATCGCTAACGTATGCTTCATTCCTCCCGATACCCACGGAGGTGTCGATGAGTGCTATGACTTCGACACCGGCCCTGGCAACGTCTTCATCGACGCCGTGGTCCGCCACTACACCAATGGCGAGCGCGAGTACGACAAAGATGGCGAGATGGGTGCTCGCGGTACCGTGGACCAAGAGCTCGTAGATGACTTCTTGCGCCACCCGTACTTCGCCTTGGAGCCACCCAAGACCACAGGCCGTGAAGTCTTCCGCGACACACTCGCCCACGAGCTGATCAAGAAGGCCGAAGCAAAGGGCCTGTCACCCGATGATGTCGTGGCGACGATCACCCGCGTCACCGCTCAGGCTATTGTGGACCACTACCGCCGCTACGCCCCCAAAGATCTGGAGATCTCGGAGATTTTCATGTGCGGTGGCGGTGCCTACAACCCAAACATCACTGCGTTCTTGCAAAAGAGCTACCCCAACACTCGTATTATGATGCTGGACGAGGCCGGTATTCCAGGTGGTGCCAAGGAGGCTATCACATTTGCCTGGCAAGGTATGGAGGCCGCGGTTGGGCGCTCCATCCCCGTGCCTACCCGTGTCGAGACTCGCCAGGAGTATGTATTGGGTAAGGTTTCACCCGGCAAGAACTATCGTAAAGTTTTGCGACACGGTATGCTCTTTGGTGGGGGTCGTGACCACCTCCCGCCGGTGAAGGAGTTGGTGAACTATATCGATGGCAAAGAGTTCAACAACAAATGGTAAATGATGCATTAGACTGTCAAGAACTTATGATGTACGTTATATGACCATGGTATGCATTTTTAGGGGTTAATATTCAATATCATGTCATTTTCATCTTATAAATTCTGTGTGGACTGTGAATACGAACAATGGGGGCCGATGTTTCAGGTGGCCCAGCAGACCTATCCGCTTCGTATTCTTGGCGATCGCATGGGTCTAGTATGAATGATAGGATGAAAGCCCACCGTATAAGTTGGTGGATCTAATTAAGCTTTACTGAATGGCTCAAGTCGCTGATCAGTTCAATAATTTCGTCTGGGAATCGACAAGTATTTCCAGTGCTCACTAGCCATTATGAGTGATCGAGGCATCGCTAGGTCTGCAAACAACATTTTAAACTTTGTTGTCCTCCTAGGGGTAGCAAGAAACAGGCTTGAACTGTCAATATTGTCTGTTCACCACATTCCCAGAAAGCAGGATAATTCTGGATAATTGACTATGATCCATGCACGCGCTGGTGCGAGACCGTGCATTGCACTGATCGGCCAACGAATCGAGTTTGTTGCACAAGCATCAAGGATGTTGTCAAAATGGGCTTAGCTAGAATTGTCAGACGACTTGAACGCATAGGCCTTAGCGTGACGGAAGATAGATCCCAAGGCACTTTGTATAGAGAATCATCAAGCAGGCTGACCTGACGGTGAACATGAAGGATTCGATATTGCGGGGCCAAATGAATAAATTTGCGAATTGCCACGCTAGGAGAACTCCAAAAGGGGATATATTTAGCGTGGAAGTCGCGGAGCCTAGCGGAGCCCCCATCTTCGTGTCTTCTGTATGGTAGTTGGTGACTTCTCCGTCGCTGTCCGGGTTGTTGATCATTTGTGGGTCTCGCAAGGCTTCGCGTGAGTGGAATCGGATACGGGAGACAAAACAATCAAGCTTTCCTTCTCAACCCAACTCCCCTCGGTTACTGGTAGACTTTGAGTTATCTGAGTTGCAGATAAAGAAGAGGCCACGCCATCCCCGTACATTTGGCTGGTTTTGATTGCATTGGCCCGCCCTTAATTGACCCTAGTCGCCCCCCGGGAACGCCATCATGAAGAACTTGATTTCGCTGGCCATCTTGGCATTTGGGCCTATCTTTGTCGGCTCAGTCGAGGTTGGTTACTCAACTACAACGCCATCAACAGTCACAAACTCGTCAACGTTGAGCTTTGGCTCGAACTACGCCGTGTTAAACTTAGACCTCATCAATGCACTCGTGGGTAGCGTCAATAGTACATCTCAGGGTCAAGCTTGGATTAAAAATACAGCAAAATGGATTAAAGCGTGAGTTTCTCGACTTGGCTCGTGGGGGTTTCGCTCTGGGGCGTGGATTTTTCTAACGGATGGTTCAGAGTGCATAATCAATCACCTCCTCCGATCAGCATCTTTAGCAGGATCTATTATTCCAATCATCTCCTGCCCGAAATCTCGACCAGCGCACCTTTCATCAACGATGTTGCCATCGTAGGCAATATTACGGGATCGTCACCTTTATCCCAAATATACCCTGGATTCAAGACATTACCGGAATACGACGTTGCTTTGCAAAAGACCAGATATTATGCTGGCGCCGATAACACTCTGGTACAAATTCTTCGAAGTCAAAAGATTGACACTGTTGTCATTGTAAGTTGGGCTCATACTTCCCCGATATTGTGAGGCATCTTGCTAAAAAGGAACCACAGTCCGGTATTCGGACCTCCGGAGTTGTCCTCGCAACTGCAATGCGTCTCTTTGACCTCGATTTTAAAGTGTCAGTGTCCTAATGAAGATGAGCAACCTGGCGATTGGACTAACAACCGGCAGCTTTGTCATCGCTAACAACACGATTGAATATGGAAATGATTCGAACATGATCAACAACGCTATCCTGCGAGGCATCCTCCCTAAAATGCCACTACATGTGATTACTATTGAACAGGCTATCGACGCCCTGTCAAGGTCTGGAGCATCTTATTATTGAGTCTGCTCTTGGCAAAAATCAAGACGAAGATTCATGAGTCGATCGTCATTGTTCCCCAAGAGCTACGAATATTATGATCTATCATCTTTTCACGCGGCACATTCTCTCGGTACTTCTAATCTTTTCCTCCTAGCATGATTTTGAAATTTTCAATGCGCTAAATGTGGCTCGCATACGCCTCTATATAGGCTTTCAGAATGAGCCTACTTGCTACACATGTGTTCAAACTTATATGAGGCTTCTTGGATGTCTCTCGATACGTGAGTCTTTCTTCTTAGCGTTGAAGGCTGTTGAGCTGTTTATTGTTGTCGGTGAATATATTAATATCAATTTCGAAAAGACCTCTGCTCAAGCATGAAGATAGTCTTATCTATGATGGTTAATGCCCACCATCGTAAACCGTATTGTTTTCATGACATGAAATTTTAAGAATAGGATTCTTCCTATTAATTAATGGCTTGTTGTGTTTCATAGTTTCAGCAAAATATCGTCAGTCTGGAGCGCTTCTGGCTCCTAAACGGACTTACAGCTGAGTGGAGAATAGATGAAGCTACAGCATTCAGAAGGCTCAAGAAGTTTATAACTCATTATTACGTAGTACCCAAAGCTAAAGTAATACTGTTCGACAGGACTATGCTTTCATCACAGACTAGTGAAGATGGACGAGAAATTGTATTGAAACTGACTCGGACCAGCTGTTTCAAACAATCAACGAACAATTCTCTATCAAGTAACATCTAAAATACCTCATCTACGCGCTTCATGAGTACAGCCGCCGACTCTAGACCGGTGTTTGGCTGACTGATATTATCTATCTCGGCAATAACTCGGCACCGAGATAATGCCGCGCTGGGTGGGTCTAAGTACGGAACTCGGCTTAGTGAATGTCAAGAGTGCTGTCTCTGATTCGTTCAAACTACGTACTCCTTTATCTAATGATGACTCGGTCTCATCTCGGAGATCGGTCGGCATGAGAATGACGTTTACATCATTCTGAGGCATTCTACTAACTAAGAGTATAAAAATCCGTGTAAAGTATAAATATCTGTGTAACCCTCGCCTTCAATGTTTCCGCGCTTCGACAACGAACGTCATCTTTACAGTTCAGTTTATACATTCATATCGAAATGAGTCCTCCCACTCCACTCGAGGCTCATCAAACTTCTGAGTCCTTCCAGCTAGACAGGGTTGAGACTAGCGAGACCCTTCGCACCGCTGGCCTTACAGAGAGCCCTCCACCCCCAGATTGCAACTATCCAGAAGTTGGAAGGCAGGAAGACCCAGTTTTTCCCGATGAATATGTTGTCGAGACGAGTACAGGTCGCGTTCCAGAAACAGCATTGCAACAATTACGATCACGACCCTCTACTTCCCCTGCGCAGACATTGGGGGATACTGAGAAAGGACCAAAAGAAGTAGAGTATGTGACGTTTACCATTGGTGATCCCGATCATCCTTATAATTGGTCTCGTGCTTATCGCTGGTACATCACCATGGTTGCTTCGTTGGTTGTTGTCTGCGTTGCATACGGTTCTGCCTTCGTGACTGGCGGCTTAGGTCTTATAGAAGACAAATATCACGTCTCACTTGAAGTTGCTATTTTGACTTGCTCAATCATGGTATGTGGCTTCGCCGTCGGGCCACTCATCTGGTCACCTCTCTCCGAAATCATCGGACGTCGACCTGTATACATCATTTCAATGACACTATACGTTATTTTCAACATCCCGTGCGCCCTATCCCCCAACATCGGTGGCGTTCTTGCCTGTCGATTTCTATGTGGTATTTTCTCCAGCTCTGGGCTTTCTCTCGCCGGTGGCACCATCGCAGATATCTGGGGTATCGAAGAACGAGGCATGGCGATCGCATTCTTCGCCGCTGCACCCTATTGTGGACCAGTCGTGGGCCCGATTGTAACGGGTTGGATCACAGTGGGAACCGGCCGCCTCGACCTGTTCTACTGGACGAACATCGCCTTCGCAGGCGCCGTCGCAATCGTCATTGGCTTGGTTCCCGAGACATACGCCCCTGTTATCCTCAAACGACGAGCCGCCAAACTGCGAAAAGAAACCGGCAACCCTAACATCATCACCGAGCAAGAAAAGAAAAAGCTTACTCTCGGCGACATTGCCCGCACGAGCCTAATTCGGCCTATCACCATGATCTTGACCGAGCCCGTCCTGGATCTGATGTGCATGTACATCGTCCTAATCTACTCCATGCTATACGCGTTTTTCTTCGCATACCCAGTGATCTTCCAGGAACTATATGGCTACAATGATGGCCAAATCGGACTCATGTTCATTCCCATTTTAATCGGTGCGGGATTCTCGCTCATGGTCACCCCGATCATGGAGAACAAGTTCAAGACAGTTTGTCAAAACCGCGAGCCGACACCCGAAGACCGTCTTGTAGCTGCTCTGTGGGGAGCACCTTGGATTCCAATCTCATTTTTTCTCCTCGGTGCAACTTCTTATAAACACATTATCTGGGTCGGGCCTGCTTCGTCGGGGATTGCATTCGGATTCGGTATGGTGATGTGTTACTATGCCGTTAACAACTACATTATCGATTCGTACTCAAAATATGCCGCTTCAGCACTAGCCGCAAAAGTGTTCCTTCGTTCCGGGGGCGGTGCTGCTTTCCCACTGTTCACTACTCAGATGTATCATCGTCTGGGTCTGCAGTGGGCCTCATGGCTACTTGCATTTATTGGTGTTGGGATGTTCTTTATCCCATACGTCTTCTATTTCTTTGGTGGGAAGTTGAGGGCCAGGCTTACACATTCTTAGATGCGGAATTTGGACAAAGGGATAGAAAATTCATAGAGAGCGACAGAGATGAGACTGAGGTTTGAAAGTGATCATCACTACTACGATCGTGTTCTTGCATATATTTTTGCAGCGTTAAGGTATATATACCACATAGATTAATTTAATAATTATTGAAGGTTTATTGACAGGAATACAAGTAATGATGAATTATTTCCATTCCTGTGAATCGAAATTTACAGTAAGTGCCAAATCCCCCTGAAGGGAGGATAGTGTTTTACTACGAAGATGTAGTCTGGTCCCAAAGACTGCTAACAGTCACTCCATCCACCCACTTGCCATCAGTGTCATCCTTCTGCACAGTGAAGCCGATCTTGCGCTTTTCGCCCGGAACAAGAGTGAAGGCATTATCGTCAAAATAACCAACAACACCCGCGGGATAATCCAACCACGTGTACAGAGACACGCCACCCTTTGCCTCAACAGTAAACACGCCCGAGGTCGGGTTATGAGAGATTTCAAGCTTCGGATCCACAAGTGCCAACTTATTCGGGAAAACAGGCGTGAAGGAATTGCGGTGCGTGAAAGTGGATACCGCGCCACTGTCAGAGTTCGGAAGCTTGCCACGCGAATCAACTGATAGAACCAGGACTGCGTTGGTCTTATTCGGAAGCTTCAGATCCGAAATGTTAGTGTCGAAGATTTTGGTTGTGTTCAGACCTCCAACGGTGAACTTTTGACTCTTGGGGGTACCAGCGTTGTCCGCGAGCGGCTTTCCTGAAAAATCCATCCATGTCATATTCACAGTTCCGCGCGCAGTGTCCCACAGGTCAGAAGTTACATATACAGACAGATCGCCAGTCGTATAGTTCCAATAAGGAGCAACGATAACAGGCTGATAGATGTCGCGAGCAACATAGTGTAAGAACTTCCATCGGCCGTCGTACTCGATGCCTGCCCAGGTCGGAGCTTGCCAGATATCCTCAAGCTGCCAGTACAGCGAGCCCAGTTGGCGCTCTGGCATACCACTGCCGCGGCGGTAGAATTGAATCTGGCTCTTGTACATATCGGCCTGGAACATCTGAGTCGCTCGACACCACGCGCTGAAGTTTTTGACGGAGTCTGTCTTGTGTGGGATAGGGTAGTAACGTTCCACGGCGATGGTCATCTCTCCCATGCCCATGGATGCGTTCTTATAGTTGTCCGTCTCGGTACCACCGGGAGGATAGTGATGGTTTCGGAGCACCACTGTGCTGCTATTGAAGTGCAGATCCTTTTTGTCTACGGCTTGCTCCCAGGTTTGCAGACTTGGCATGCTGTGGAAGCCAAATTCGTTGGCAAATCGACCAACGGGGTAACTGCCTAGATCGAAAGCGACACTGCTGTCATAGTTGTAGTGGTCGGTGTCTGAGTAGTACTCCCCAGCAGTAGTGTTGTCGTAACGCTCAGCCATAGGAACTGGAGCAGATAGGTCAACCCACAAGAATCCATTGTTTGTGCTGCTGGGCATGTAAGAGATGGATCGCGAGTTATCGTAGACTATGGGAAGAATCAAGCTGATAAAGAGTTGCTCGTATTGTCCGACCCAATGAGAGTAATGTTCAGGATCGGCCGCCTTGATAAGTGGAAGCTCTAAGCTTTCAATTTCATTGCCACCAGCCCAAAGCGCCAAGGAAGGGTGGTGGTTCACACGCCGAACATTGTAAGAGACCTCTGCGGCAACATCTTCGAGGAATGCTTCATTGACTGGGTACATAGAATCGCTAAATTGGAACTCGCTCCACAGCAACACACCGCGCTCGTCTGCGATATCGTAGATGAAATCCGGAAGATAGGCTCCAGATGCCCACACGCGAAGCATGTTCTGGTTCCCAGCTATAATGGCATCGAAAAGACGGTCCATCTTCTCCTGGGTGACTCGGGGCCAGAATGCGTCAGGGGGGATGAAGTTAGACCCCTTGGCATAGAATTCACGACCGTTGACTTCAAAATGCCAGTTTGCACCTGGGGCGATGCCTTGAGCTTGCTGTTCCTCGGTAATGTTGAGTCGGTTGAGAAATATAGTGCGGAATCCAGTACGCTTTGCAACGCTAGCCAATTCCTTCTTCTGGCCGTCATTGACTGTGATCGTGGCATTATAGAGTGTCTGCTTGCCCATGCCGGTCGGCCACCACAACTTGGCAGCATTAGCTGGGATCGAAACGCTTCCACTGATACTTTGACCAGAAGTTGTGATATGTTCAAGAGGAGCAGACTTCAAGGTCTTTCCCGAGTCGGCATCCTTAATATCAATGCTTAAAGACGCTTGGTTTGGAAGCGACCCAATGAAATCAATGCTCGCGTTCACTACCCATGGTTGACTTTGATCCGGGGCGAGATGATTGATCTGGCCTTTACGGTAGATGTCAAGATCTGTGTTCAGAACATAGATACCCTCCTCCTGTTGGAATTGTACTAGGTAAGCATCCTTCCAAGGTCCAGCTGGGGCGAAAGCTGGACCCCAGTCCCAACCGAAGTCGGATTGCTCTTTGCGGATGTACCATCTATTCGGAAACTCGTAGATCTGTTGCGGTCCATAAGGCCACTCTTTTTTGAGGACTTAGCAGGGGAATTGAGCATATACCTTTTGGGGTGCTTACTTTCGGAGTTTGGATCTTTGGCAATCTCATTGGCAATGTTCGGAGCGCTGCCAAAGTTGAGTGATAGAACGGGATCGCCCTTGCAGTGCTTGACGGCTTCGGAGATATCGAATGAGTACTGGCGGAACTGGTTGTCGGTTGAGCCTACAGATTCGCCACAAATTTCAATGGTTGTGAATGTGTCCAGACCGTTGAATACAAGCCATGAAGATTTAGCATCGGGCGAGCTACATTGATCCGGTCAGCCTTGGGGAAATTTCACGTTCTGTTCAGCCACTTACACTCCTTTCAGCGGATGACTAGTGTAAGTCCAATTGTTGTACGCAACCCAGCGTAGGTTGAAATCATTGAGACCGTAGTAGCTGGAATATGGCCCGGTTAGATCAGAAGGCTGTAGTTTTCTTCCGAGACTTACGGATCATCTGTAAACTTGGTCAGACAAGGGCCTAATTTCGAGGGTACTCAAGATAAGCTTACCAATCGCGTTCGCAGCGTAAAGGTCCAAATGTGCGTGAGAAGGCAAATGACCTGGGACCGAGATATTCAATGCCTTATTGCTGACAGTCCACTGGTCTCCGGTAAGATCGACCACATTCTGACCCAGCACCTGAGTCGATGCCGAAAGACCAGCCAACGCGAACGTCTTCCACGAATTCATTGTGACGCCCAGAGCCGATATTAATTCCTGATGGGCCGAGAACTGGAGTGTGGAGATCCAAGTGCGGGGAGAGAGCATACTTGTACTTATTTATAATGGCGACCGCATACCCCGGAAAAGCAAGGCCACCAAAAATTGGACCCAGGTGGAGATTGACACAGTGGATTATCCCAATCAGCCCATAAATTGGCCGATATGGACCGTGCTATTGCTCTTTCGGCAGTGTGTACCTTCTCCGGATAAACCTCAACCGCGCAGAGGTAGCCTCACGGGCCTGTTGCTTAACTTCGGGTAAATTGGGCTTGTATGGGGCTCCTGCGCGAAAACCCCATGGGGTGGGGAGTCAGAAGCAACGGTAGCAATGTCAAGTTACGGGCTTTCTGGATAAATGGTGGAAAAAAAGGGCGACGATCTGCAAGCCCCGTGGAGTTCGAGAGGGGTAAAGCCACTAGTTTGTGATGTCGAGGTCATGAGTCCCGCGAAGTGAAGCATAGCTCTCGATGAGACAGGATATAAAGGCTCTCTAAACCCAAGGGTCTACTGGCATTCCCCTGCTGGTGGTTTTACAGGGCATAGCCAATGCAGAAAAGAGATGAACCGGCCCAAAGGAGGTCAAGAAAGAAGCCCTTGCATTCCAGCGCACTGACCGCCGGAATGATGGGACCAGCGCGATTCAGGGCCTGATTAATACTTTCTTGCTTCAAAAACAAAAACAAAAAATACACACGACATGCAAGAAATCGGTTCTTGATTGTATTGCGTGATCCTTGCCACGGCATTAAACAGAGCCTGGCCCCGGGGGCGGGGGGGCACCAGACGGGGCTAAAGAATAGTCGGTGACGCTGCTAGGTTACAATTGGATAAACCTCTTGAAGAATCCATTTCAATAGATCGTCGCTACTACTTAGGTACACATTGAGCAAGTATCCGTCCGACCTCATTCAAAATGTCTTTGCTCCAAATCTTGAAGTTTTTCGCTGGGATCTATCCCTTCTCGACCAGCAACATGTCGAAAGTTTCTCTGATTTTGGACAATTCGATATATATTGGCTACGAAGCTTTGTACGAGATGCACCCGATTGCCAATGTCCTTTGAGACCCCATTGAGATTCAATATGAGGCTGATGATTGTGAAGCACTTGAGGGAGAAACCCTCTGTCGGTGGGCAGGGATGAAGTTCTTTCAACAATTCGTAGGAAGGAAAGATGGCTCCGCGAGTATCGGGAGCATCGGGAAACAAAAGCAGCTTAGACTCTTACTCTATTTATCCGTAAAACTTGAAGAAACGAGCTTCATAAGCCTAGATAACTTGTCGAACTTTGAAGAAGAAAGGAGCGATCGGCTTAATTATAGATCGAATTGCACTATTCAATTATTATATAATGATAATAGTCCTGATCGTTGTTTCAAAAATTTCAATGTCTAAATTAACGTAATGATAGATGGCCTCATCCGGCTATCAAATCGCGAAACACTTTTTGTTGACTGACTGAAAGGCAGACAAGCCCGGGAAGGAAATAGAGCTATCTCAAATCGTATGATCAATTCACAAGGTCACCCCTCAGGATTATAAGTGACCGGTTTCTTTTGACGATAGAAGCCGCTTAATATGATATAAACTACGTTTCACCCGATTATATTCTCATGTACCGTGCTCCCAATGTCGCGCGCATCTATGTGTAGCCCTGCTTTACAATCTCCATACCCTTCATATCAGAATCAGCCAACGCAAGAAATCTATCACCTTCGCTACTTTCATCGGTCGTTATAATTTGTTGAATAATTTATAGTTACAACCTTCTCTAGTACTCTAGCGACTCTAATTTGCGCTTTAGTAAGTTACATAGCATCATGATTCCACCAGATTCTTGCGTATACGGTCGACATCGTCAGGGGTGAACCCGAGGGTCGTGATCAAGAAGAATTCCACTCCGCCGTACTTGGTTTCAAAGGTTTTAAGGAATGTAGCCATCGCTTCGGCGGAGACTCCACTGAGCTGAACCATTCCAAGGGCTTCGGGGCTTAGGTGGTCAGTACCGGCACTGAGAGCCAAAGCTTCGGTCAGGTTCTCTCGTGCTTCTTCAAGTGCGACACGGGTGTAAATATAATCTTGGATGATTTCCTCGTGGCTTTGGCCAATAAGAAGTAAGATCAGAGCGGACACGACTCCTGTTCGGTCTTTTCCTGCTAAAATAGAGAAGAAGTGTTAATAAGAAGCACTTCGAGGGCGGCTGAGGGGCTTTTAAACACTCGTCAAAGCACGCATAAAAAGCACGCATAAATATAAAAGATCAAGTTCAATAGACCGGCTCACCCGAACAATGATAAACGAATGGATCGTTGGGTTCGTCCCGGATATGTATGAATATCTGGTGGAGACTGGGCTGTGAGGCATCAAGAATTCCCGTATACATCTTCACGAACCCAGTGATCCCGTAATCCTCCTTCGCGAAATCTCGAAGGTTGATCGACGCTGGTCTACAGCCGTAGGGCATCCATACTGTCACTGCTCCCGGTATTTCTGGGCTTGGAGCTCGTTCTCTTTCACTTGAGTTGCGTAGGTCAAAGATAGTCGAGATTCCCAAATCATTCACCAGGATCCCTTTCCCCTCCTCTGAGATCCCTGACAAGGTACCAGCACGGTACACAAATCCAGGGCGTAACTTGTTGGCATGGCTCAAGGCACGGAAGTTCGAAACGCCGGGAATTGTTATAAAAGGTGGCAGAGAAATGATCTTGGATCTTATCGAGTCGGGAATGGGTGTTGTGAGATCTGTATTTAACACATCCTCAACGGTGTTGGGGCCGTCCATGACTGCCTGTAAATGAAATAAGGGAAGGAAAATTATTTGAAATAGGATTTGACCTAACACAGACGAAATCAGAAAGTTTGCAAAGGTAGGCGAGAGGGAAATAAACATGGGTCCAGATGTTCGTCCAACAAGGCTATGTCATAGCATCCATATTTCATTCCTTGGAAGGAAATTCTGGCCATAGATTGTGGAGTGATGATGCCAAGGTACTGTAGCCAGGCACAAGCGGGTATCGATGTCATTGTCTGTTGCAGGAGCGATTGTGGGTCTATCGATCGCAACGAAACCTGTCCGTCAATTGCACAGCATTGTTCTCGAAGCGGGGTTGATTTTTCATATACACAATGAGAGCGAGAGAAAGATAATGAAAAGTGCCTCCTACGATCCCAATCGGATTGAATTTGAGACACGAGCCCAGTGTTGTGGCTCACTTAGGTGGGAAGAGATTTGCGGGCGGCCCTACTGACTTGCACATACCTGAACGACGGGTATACGTCATAAATGAGATTACCAAGATCTTCGCAGACGACACATGATAATTACCCTGAGATACATCTCTGTAAATATGCCAATGAGGCTGTTGATTTCTCTGTTAGCTGTACAATGAAGATCTTCAAGGCTACTATGGTCATTCGGACACATGAATCTCATCCACACCGAAGTCTCCCACCGACATAACCAGAGCCTCAGCATTCATGTGTGAGACGACCATGCAACACGTTGATAAAATTATGTGCTAGCAGCAAGGCTGTTGGCACACTTCGTCACACCTGCAACGGTCATGTAATTATCGCCGGGGGTCAAATAAGCAGCTCCCAAGCCCATCTGCGTCGCCTCCTGGACAACCTTCTCGTAGTCAGCGGTCAGCGGGGAGTTGTATAAAATAGCAGCACCCTTGGTGTAATCAGGCTTTCCTGAGAAGTGCGAGGCAGGGGTAGTAGTAGTCCAGGTCTGGTATGAGTTCTCAAACTCGACGACCAGGTCTGCGGCAGACAGGTAACCACTAGCAGAGCCACCTTGAATGGTAGTTCCTGGGTTGAACACTACGAACGGCAAGTTGCTTGATTTCGCATTTTCAGAAAGCTCCTTTACGTAGGGCACATGCGAGCTGTCACTTCCGTCGGGTGCCTCATCGAAAAATATACCGGCTAGCGTAATGTTGCTCTTCGAGTAGGAAGACCAGGACTTGTAGGTAGAGACATCCTTCTCGACCTCAGAGGCAGCGCGACCAGCATACGAAGTGTGCACATATCCAAGAGTCTGCACATTGGGGTGGGTATTTAGCTTGGCAACACCGTCGATATAGGCCTGATCAAGATCGCCTGCGGTTAATTATAAATTAGTAGCCATTACAACTCATTAATTTTCAAAGCTAGATTAGGTATTTACCGGTGCTCTGGGGACCATCACTGGGGTTGATAATGACTTGAAACTGGATATTTGGGTGGGCAGTGGCGGCATCGTGGACTGGCGCCCAGGTAGAAGCGTCCTCGGGGTAGGAATAGAGTGGGATAAGAATGCTGGTAGAAGAAGCAAGGGAAGCCATAGCAAGGGCACAGCCCATCATAGAAGGAACAACACGCATCTTGAGGGATTTAAAAGGAATGACTGACTTCCCAAAAGAATGAATAGATCAAAACCACCAGGGTTATTGAGCAAAAAAAAAAAGGAGTGACGTTGAGAAGGTTGGAGCTGGAATCAAGGACAGACAAAATGGAGGGGAGCCATGGCTTATGTTATATAGTAATTACTCTTATAGCAAATCTTATCAACCCCTGTAGATCGAGAACCAGAACCTCGCAAGCCCACCCCCAAGATCCTCCATAAGCAGCGCCGGAACTTGGCCCAGGTAGGATATTGATCGATGGCGCCAAAGAGATCTGACAGCATTCGCCCAAGGGGCGACAGCGATGAAAGTACCCGCCACATGTTTCATGGTGGAGACAAGGGTTATAGTATCAGCCAAAAGCCAATACGATCCATATGATTAAGCATTCATGCTAGTAACTTATAAAGATTGCGCGCGGGGTTCTTTGGAACTCAAATGAGAAAGTACTCTTGAATATTACTTCTGAATGGAGCACGCTAACTACTGACTACTCAATGTATGACTGACGATCTCAAAGCTGCGGAAAGTCTACTTGGATGAGGGGCAGTGAAACACGCCTTATACACCTTGGCAGTCCTGCAAGCCCAGACAAACAAAGGATAGAAATTGGAACATCGCGGAGGCCCTGCTCATGTGATATCTGATTGGGGGTATTGGGTAAGCCTCAGCGCCTCTGAGAAATAATGTTTGGGGATTTCCTGTGCACCTCGGGAACTCCTTGCCCTAAACTATTTGCCCCACCCTCCCTTAATATACCTCTGTTTCAAGTCTAGCCCCAAGGATGATGGCGGAATACGACCTTTCTCATTATTACAATTTTGTAATTGGTCCTAAATTCCCATAGCGTGTCTTTTCAGCAAAGTGGTCCAGGCTCCTGTTTTGAAGACGGCGGCTTTGTCCGCGTATATATGCATGTGCATCGACGCCATAAGGCTGATCTAGACTGCCAAATTGTGAAATCCTAGGGCAGGGGAAATTATCTTAATTATTCAAAGGTTGCGAAGATTAATTAATCTATCCATGGATGGATGTGAGCCTTCGGCTCGAGGAAACATGAGGGTATGGGTTATGAATAATGAACAGTAGTTTATTCGAGTCTTGAACAATGTTTGCTTGTACAAACCATCGGGTCCGTCTGTTCTGAAAGTATGCTAGCTATTTTCCACTCTCCACTTCACGCTATGCCCTCTAATAATCATACAAGATAATGGGCATGTCAAATGCCGCCTTCAACCGTGGACACGTGTGAATGAGCAAATGATGATTTGGTGCACTAGGTCTTTCTATGAAGGAGTGTGTCTTGATCATTTCCGGTTAATCAGGACTGGAGAACTCATCTATGCCAATAGAGAGATTTAAGATTGAGCGGCCGCATTAATAGATTGTTGTTGAATCTTCCTGTTGCGACGCAGAAGGGCGTTGAACTTTTTGTCAATCATATCCAGCTCCTTGCGGGTGCTCTCCAAG
Organism: Mycosphaerella populi pn0402; assembly: GCA_002153405.1. Classification (NCBI taxonomy): domain Eukaryota; kingdom Fungi; phylum Ascomycota; class Dothideomycetes; order Mycosphaerellales; family Mycosphaerellaceae; genus Mycosphaerella; species Mycosphaerella populi. The sequence goes on along the minus strand of KZ118895.1, from coordinate 2,980 downwards.
TCTTTGTGAGACTTTGTAGCTAATTCTTTGAGTTCCTCATCAGTCATAGCAGCAACGTCGTCCAACGAGGGATTAAACCCAGGTACGGAGGATGTTCCCAGCATTTGTTTAGCAGTAGCAGCAGCAAATGATCGTACGGCAGCTGTAGTAGTCTGCATAAGCTCGGCAGTTTGTGCGACGGCCCAGTCGTGATTACGGGAGGTATCGGCTTCCATTGCTGAAAGCACGTTAGGCGGGATGACGGATTCCTGGCTGTCGAGATCGGCTGTTGTAGTGTTACCAGCTTGCGGAGCAGCTTCGTCTACCCAGAGAATGTTGTATTTCTCAGGAGCAGTGAATAGGGCCTCGATTCCGCCATGAATGTTGCTGGAGTCATCACCAACGACAATCGGGTCAATGATACCGGCTTTTTTCTTCTCGAGCTCAAGGTATTGCTCCTCATCCTCGGGGTCTAGATGGCGTAATACACAGCCCCGAGGGGTAATCAAGCAGCGGTTCTTCAGCTGATCACTGCCGACGCGAACCGGCTCGCCACGACGAAGTGCTTGGCGATGTCCCTCGTTCAGTTCCGTAGGTTGCTTCAAAGGATCGTAATCTCGAGCATTGCACTTCATATCCGTGCGCTGACTGAGATTGGCTGGATTGAACAAAGAGTTTCTGTGAAGATCAAGCTCCAAAGAGGAGTGCATGTTTGCAAGCATCTCATGCAAGGGCTTTGTCCTCTCTGAGAAGAGGTCTTTAAGAGTCCTGGTAGTCTTTTCCGCATCGTGAGCCAGTTGCTTCATGGTATTATGAGATTGCCACGGCTCCTTGACATCTGGTTGATCCGCAGGATTCTCAACGACAGAATTCTTGACTTCCTCTTTTGTTTCATCTTTGGCCTTGGCCTTCTCATTTTCCTGAGGAGGTGTCGCGGGCTGTTCTTTGGGATTGACTGTTGAAGCAAGCTCGGGTTTTGTGTCTGCCACCTTAGGCAACTCTCTCTCCGTCTTGACGGGACTGGCATTCGCAGTAGGCGGAGTAGATGTGACTGCTGAGTCAGTATTACCCGAAGGGGCCTTTTTGGTTTTCCGCTTCTTGCCAATGATAGGCGCTTGCACAGGCTCTTCAGGAGTTGGGGCAACCTCCGCCTTTTTAGCCTCGGCCTCCTTTGCTTTCTGACGGCGTTCCTTCTTGACCTGGCTCTTTGTCATAGCACGAACTGGGGCGGATCCAATGCGATTGGTGGGTGGGGGAGAATTGGCTCGAGACACCGATGCAGACGCATATGTATCAGCTTCAGAGCCAAAATCACCAGGGGGGCTGTCTGGCCGGCTGGTAGATGATAAACTTTGTCGTCGGGATCCATGCTTGGTCGGCCCCGTGGCGGATGCAGCTACAGATGATGCTTTCACTACTGGCACCGCAGCTTCTGGTTTCGGCGTTTCCACCACGCGTAAAACACGCGGTTGACGAGGAGCAGACGAGTCTGAAATACGAGATGCGGTTGTTAAGGGCGTGTTGGGACGTGATCCAATTGCGGACACTGATCCTGGCGCAGGAGGGAAAGTGCCAGACAGAGGTCGCTCAGACTTGGCTGAAGGGGCATCTTGAGCTGAGAATGGCATGTTCAAGCTGATGTGGCTTGCTTTAGCGATCATTGGGCTTTCCAATTTCGAGACATCTTTTGCGGTAGAAGCAGATGGGGTAGTCGAGTCAATAGTTATGTCTAATCGAGGCTTTCGAGCAGATTTGGCAACAGGCGACCCAAGGGAAATTTCGGAGACGCCTTTCGACTGCACTGAGGGCCTAGGCTGTGTATTGACCTCGGGACTTCGGGAACGGGACTGCGAAGGGCTCACGTCACGAGAGAGAGCACTGAGACCAGGAGGCACGAGAGGTGCGGGAGATGATGGCTTGGAAGTATCTCGTTGTTCCTGGAATGCGGCTGCAGGATGCCCATGTGGCAGTGAAAGACCCGGGGGGACGGTCGGCGTCCCCGAACGGCTGCCCGACTCACGAGATATCTGAGACTTGAGGAAACCAAAAGTGTCGACTGACTGATGATCTTTAAGATGGCCACCTAGAGGAGGAAATTCTTCATCCACTGCTAGATAATCATTAGCAACAGAACCAGATTACACTGCCAGGTGAAAGACGAATGGAGGGGACATAGCATAACACGACGCCATGTAAAAGCAGACGCTCGGATGACTTCAACGGCTCAAAGAACGAAAAGTCGTGACCGACCGGCAAGGCTTGATCACCAGGCTGACGGGAGGGCGCTTAGCAACTATTTACATGATGGGAAATGGCATGGCGACGGCGAAGTACATAGAGAAGAGATGATCTATACAGACAGCAGCAGTGAGACGACTGGTTTCGAATAAGACCCTGTTCTGGCGGTGATATCAGGGTAGGGAGGTCTTAACGTACATTAATCCATGAGAGCCATCCACGGTCATCAAGACACTGTAGATAGCTCAATGTGAACATCCGATGAGAAAAAGAAAGAAAGAAAAGGGATCGAGAACACCAGCTGCCGAATAGAATGGAAAGCGCCCACTGGGTGACAAGTATGATATGTCCACATGATGCAAAGGGGAAACAAAGATAGCATCGGAAACTGGGAAAGAAATAATAAGGTAAAACAGGCATGAAGGGTAAAGTATAACAATCGATGCCTATCACAATACGCCAAGACCACGCCCTCCCGTCGTCTTGATCCAAAGCCATAAGTGCAATATGAGGGGGAGAAAATAAATGCAAGTCCGAAGTTGAGCCCAGAAGGAATTAGGAAAATAGCGTCACGTTATCAAAGGATTTGAGCACGAGAGACATGGTCATGAGCGGCGTGTGGGACGGAAAGATGCAGTGAAATCGTAGATAGTATGCAAAAGAGGACAGGAAAGGAAAGCCAGAGGTGATCACCAACGGCTAAAGTTACCGCCATACACCATGGAGGGGTTGTACCCACCTTGCGCCTGGCTCCCGTACAACG
>KZ118894.1:10975-30226 GCA_002153405.1 Mycosphaerella populi pn0402 | reverse complement strand
CGCTCTACCGATTGAGCTAGCCCGGCAGGGCTTGTTGAAGGGCGAGCGGAAATTGGCGTTATTAATCACGGATTTGAATCTTGAATGTTGGTTGGACTAAACGTCTTGGCGAAACGGCTGCAGCTGGAAGGTTTAGGAAGCGGGGAGTAGTCGCCAGCCTGCATCCGACTTGACACCTTTGACACCTGTGTAGGTGAAATGACCCAGGCTCTGTGGAACAAATAAGATATGAAACGCCACGTATCGTTTCCAGTCCAGTGCAATAACGCACTACGTACGGAGTACTCCACCCATCAGCTTGCTTTGCTGTCCTGGGTGGTTGCCACGATATTGTTGCTTTCGTCGTGGAACAGCCATGGCTGAGAAGGCATTCTCACTCATTCATGCATATATGCAGACTTAGGGAGGTGGTGGTCTCCCGAGGTCAGGACACGTCGTCAGTCCGTGTGGGGTCAGGAACTTGGATGTGACGACCCAGAGATAAGTCATTCTCGGTCCTGTCGATGCAGCTGATGGTTACACGGGCATGAAGGAGAAGATTCCGGCGGGGGGAAGGCTTGGTGAGGGTAAATAAAGCCAAGATGTGGGCCATCTCTTGGGCATCTATGCTAGAGGAATCAGGGCGCAGCGAAAGTGGCAGCAACAGTTACGGGGCCTTGGGGTGTGCTAACCTAAGAAAATATACCTCCGTGAAGCAAACCTTGGAAGTTTGAGTTTTCTGTTAAGTTTAGACATGTGGGAGGTCTGAGAATACTAACATTGGAAGGTTTCCATTGGAAGATTGTGGGAACCAAAATGAACCGGTCCATAGCACCTTGGAAGTACGGTAATAAATATATTTTCACCGTGGCGGCAAAATGCCATGACAGGCTAGCCGTCAACATCCATGGATGGCACTCAAAACACAAAGTAACAAATGGCGTGGAAAGAGAAGAGAGAAAATAAACTCACGGAGACAGCCATACATACTACGAAGACAAAAAGAGGACACGTATTCCAACATGAGACAAAGAGCTGGGACTAGTATGTGCAAGGACAACACGATCTACATTAACATGAACTCACTAGGTGCATTTGGCTGTTGGATTTCAGGAGCACGGAGCAGCTATACAATTCTCCTTTCGATGTCTAAAGACTTCAAACATAAATAATATTACCGAAAATAGATCAGAAATGCCGAAGCTCAAAACAGAACCAATGGTTGTTGTTCCACGAGCCGTGGTCCAGTTAGAGCAGTGTGACATGCCTTTGATAATGATGAATATACGTGAGAGTGGTTCAAAAGGGCAATCGAGGCAAAAGTAAGCTAATGGGACAAAGGCTCGAAGATTTTGATAAACCATCGCGGACAATGATCTGATGATCTATACTCCGTTTATGCCACCCGCGCGGATGGCAGCCGCGACACCACGTGACATGCACGGACCATTTCGCTTAGTGATTTTCCGGCGTCGCGTCACCTGCTATAAAAGGTCTGCCTCAGCTGATTTTCCTCTTTCATCATCATCCATGTCTCAGGTGTTTACACCGCCACCTCGGAGACCGGCTCTTCAAATGTCATAAGAGCCTCTTTCCTGTAATCTCTCTTGCTACTTGACTCGGCAACATGTCCCCCGCTGCCATTCCCGAGGAATTGCAGCCGGATCTGCATTCAGAGTCGCCTTCAGACCAACTGCAGGCAGTGGGCAAGGCCTTCGATGCTCTGCTACTAACCCTCTACCGACTCACAAACAGACACAATGACCTTAAGCAACATGCTCAGGACGTGTTCCAACAGGTAAATACCTCCCCCCCTTTGCCATTTTTTTTTATTTTGCGCCCCCATCCAAGGTCTCAAATGAAGAGAGAATTTGATTAGCTCTAGATCAGGAGTCACTTTCGTGGCGTTGACAGATTAACATGTATTATCTGATGAGATCAACCTTGAGATTGCTTGTTTTTGCGATTCTTGAAAGAGATTGCCTGCTAACGCACCGTCTCGCATAGTATACCAATGTGACCAGACAACTGGCGCCCCATGATAAACCTCATGCTATGGAAGTGCAACAAAGGTTACTGGATGAACAGAAGGAATTGTCTCTAGGCCTGGCGCACAACAAGACCCGAATCGAAGAACAGTCGCTGAATTCAATGGATGTAATCAAGACGCTTGTCTCGCACCAAAATGTAGACGAAAATGCCACTCAGGCTATCGTGGCCGGAGTGAAAGGATACAAGGCCTTGCTCCGTACTCAGGATAATCTCTCCCAAATTTCTTCCAACTGCATCTTGGCTCGGGGGCCTGATTCCCCCGCGCGCCTCGAGCAGGATTTTACCACAAACGGCACGAAGGGTAACTTGCACTGCCCATTTTCCAAGCCCAAGTCGCCTTTCAGCCCAGTCCAGGACGGAAGCGATGCTCCTAAAATTCAAGTGGATACCTGCGGAAATGATATGGATCCTATCAAAGCTGAGCAGGACGAGCGGCGGTCCAGCACCACACCGTCTGCCCAAACCAGAACCTCTAGCGGACAATGCCCCGTGTCTCGATGCCCTATCCGGTATATGGATAAGCATTCTCCAGAGGAGATTGCAGAGTACGTCGAAAGACACAAACACGAGATCCCACGAAGCCATGCTATCTGCGTCAAGCGGTACCAAAGAGACCCACAGAACATGCGACAGCTGGATGCCAAATACGGCGGCTTGATTAACATGATCAATGGTCTATCAGTTAAGCACCAGGCCTTCCTTCCCAACCGCCAGACAAACGGCGATGGCACGGGCTCAAACTCTGCATCCACAGAACGGGTTGAGAAGTGGGCCGAAAATGTCGACCCGGCCAACCCCGGCCCTGGCCCTCCTAATGAGACCGAAGATGACGACGAAAATCGCAAGGGCCACTTCGATCGTCCGTTGCGCGAAGTCCGCGTCGGTGAATCCCCAAGCCGGCCTTGGGGAATCCCTATCCCTGCCACCCAACAGGCAAATGCTGCGTCCGCGCCTTCGGGGTCGGGTCCAGCGCCTATGTCTCCCGGGTCTCACCCCGCGCCCGTCGATAAAGTCAACGCCGATGCTGTGAAGAAACCGGCTGGTCGTTGTCCATTTGGTCATGGCGCTCCCAAGCCTGCAGCACCTGAGGAGCCTGCTGTCCCTCCAAAGCCCGATGCACCTCTGCCTCCCTGGACCCAGTCGGGTATTGCAGACGTTGGAAAGGCTGGGATCTTCAAGGCGGTGGAAACCGCTGCTGAAAATGCAAAGACAGAGACCAATTCTCTCCCTGCAAATGTTGTGTTCAATGGCCCGGTCTTCTTTGGCTACTCCGCCGAGCAGACGGCTAGTCTGATGCAACAGTTGCAGGACTTGGGTAAATCCTAGGATGTATCACCACCAATACTTTTTTTTATGCTTTTCAGCGTCTGGGTCGGTGCTTTTTTCTATTATCTTATTTTTCCTGGCGTACAGTGATATCCCTGATGATGACATGACTTGCTTCATATGTGCACTATCTAGCACAAGACTTCAGATAATCGAACAACTTCAATTACTTCTCCAAAAACTTGAAATGTTAGTTTATATACAAGTAAACTATAGTCAACTGATGGATGTCTGCAGTTCCTGGGATGATACTGTGCGGTGAGTATATTGCGGATGGTTTTCTATGCCCGCAAAAAACCTTGCTGGGTAGGAAGAAAAAGCCAAAAACATACAACAGTCAGGATTCCCATGTGGTCACCCACCATAGTACTAACTGACCGGCGTGTCTGCAGCCAGTATTCCGGTGGGTGTCGCCTGGGTGAGAAATGGGTGAGTGCCGCTTTAGGGTCGCGCGACCAGGGATGACAGGGGTGAGTACACTGTATTTGGGGTGAGGTTTGGGTGAGTCGAGCGTGACCGGCGAAAGCCACGTATGTATACCGACCTCCTAGCCCTCCTGAATTCATGATATAATTGGGTGTTGCTAGCTGTGAGCTGAGGAACTCAGGCAGGAGGCCTGTACAGGATTACCGTATTAGGACTAGCGTGGTTCGTGGTCCCTTATAGACGCGTCTTGTCTCTAGAAGATCTTCCTTTCTCCAATCTCGTTGTCTCTAGTATTGAGAACAATATCATCATCTTCTTCTTCTTTGATCTCCGAATCGTCTCCACTAACACTAGCTATGGTGCTGTGCTTTGTATCTAGACCTACTTAGAACCTTAGGCAGCAATCTACAGTTATCCGTTTCAAGGACATTAACAGTATCTAACATATATGTAACGTAAGTTCTGATCAACAAAATCTTTCGGATGTGGGGTACATCAGTTACTTTTGACTGTTGTATATTTGTGCTCACTTTTTTTTTTTTGGATTCGTCGGGAAATCATCTCCTGCCGCCGTAGCCTTCAGCCCTTTCAGCCCCCTTCACCTGAATGCCCTGAACTTTCCTTTCATGCATGCCCTACGTTCCACAAACTTTCCGCATTGACCTTTTGGATAGACCCACAATTCAGCCGCAGACTCGGATGTTTAACTTATTTGGTCTGAAGATTGGAAACAGCCAGGATACTCTGTGCTAATACCCAATCATCTTATGGCCCAAGCCATGTGGCCCCATATAATAATACATTGCCTTGGGGAAAGGTTCATCGTGGTTAGTGCGATCGTGTAGCACGCCCCAACGTCAGTGGAACGCATGCTGTAAATTTGGGTATATTTAGGGTAGTCAAATGCCCACCATTCAACGTCAATTTTCAAGTACATAATTGTCAGGGCCACTTAAGTAGCTTTAAGCAATATTGAGTGGCTACAACCTCCATGTCGCCGCCTCCTATCTCTTGTGAAGGCCCAGCACCCCCCCTTCCTTCTAATAATGATATATCAGGCATCGGGGTGAGTATCACTGATATCTTTGTGTTATCAATCTCTGACGTATGAAGGTCATGGTCAATTATGTCGGGACCGCGGGACTGGCAACACTGCTGGTCATAATATATTATTTCATGGTCCATGAACCCGCAAATGACCCCTTCAGGGTAAACGGTCAGACAGAAGAACTGTTGTCCAGGCCTAACCCTGTGGACCTTGTTATTCTACGTAGTCTGCGTGGTGCATTAAAGCGAATCCGGTTTGGTACAAATAAGAAAACCGAGGTACTTTTCCTGAAGGTAAACTCTTTGTGTATCTTACTGTTTATACTACTATTGCTAATTATAAATAGTCAATTGTTATTATAAGTGATCTTCAAGTTTTGAGTGGGTTGACAATCTTGATAAGTGGCTTTGCGCAGCTCCGTTCTGGGCTAGCAACTTACTATTGGATTATCATCGTTCAGCTCGCTTGGTTTTCTTCCCTTACCCATCTGTGCTGTTTAACTCTTCTGAGGAACTATCTTTACAATAATACTATCCAACGAGGATGGCGATTTGTTGCAATGGCAACTCTAGCCGTTCTTGACATAGTTGGTCTCGGGTTCACTGGAAATTATCACTGGGCTTTCTGCTCAGATTGTGACTATAGACACTATAGTCAACTGAAAGAAAGCGGCGACGATGGTAGCATGACACCAGCCCCGAACGATTATGCAATATGCTTTATGAATGTAGCGCCATCTTCAAACGGGGCATTCGCATCCATGGTGGTAGCAATGCTACTAATAATCTTGGGATTTTGTACAAGAGTAGCAAAACTGTACAAGCCTCTTTCTGTTGGTTTTTTCGGTCGATTTCGAGCTAATTTCAGCAGAGAATGCCGGAGGCTACTACGGCGTGTTTATATATACTCTGGAGCTAACAAGAAGAGCAATTTGCGGTGGAATTTGTTATATCTACCTCTACTATCAATATTTCTAATGGGGCGTTTCCTTTTAGATCAGTGGTCCTCACTATTTCTTGAGGTAATCTTATCAAAGATATCTATAAAGGTAATTTATTAACTTTCAGTAGGTCTTTTGGCTTCTCGTTTCCTTTACTTGGGGCGTAGCCCATGTGAATCATTTTATGAACCAATCAGAAGTTATTCATTTCGAATTTCCTGATGATAATTTTGATTGGTCGTTTGGGCAAGTTCTATCTGTTCTTCTTCTAATAGCTCCGGTGGTCTCTATTCTAGAGAGCTTTTCAGAGAGTAAGAAGATCTCCGAATTCTCTCTCCACAGAAAGAATAGTTCTAATACTTAGTAATAGTTAAAGATACTGAATCGGATATGGGATACATTCGTCATTCGCCGCAAAGCCTACAAGAAAACTTGCCGCCTTCTCCAGTCAGTCAGGATCCTATGGATCCAGATAACAATTGGGATCTTCATCAACCAACATTGAAAGCCGCTTTCACCTATTTTAATCTGGTGTTCACGATAATATACATCACTATTATAACTTCCCCAGCTGCTAGTATTCCCCAGACTTTATTTAAGAAATGGGTCACAGTTGGGGCTTTCTTGGCACCCTTTTTAGGGTTATTCGGTGTTATTCTGCTCTCTTTATCTATAGAGCCGCTTTTTTCCCAAGGGAAAACTGTTTTACCAGCTCTTTTCATACTGCTTACAATTGTTTGGTTCACAACAAGCATTGCGTGGCCAGCTGTCGAGGGCATGTTTATTTTTCAGTATACTGTTCCCATGCAAGTTTTTCCATTATTTGCGTGCTTTTTTTATCTGATGATCCGACACTCTTTCGATTTTATTACAGGAAACCGTGGCAACAGCCGTAGCTCTTCGCAAGTATAAATACCTATTTTCCGTTTCTACGGCGTTTTAGCGAGTTATAGTCTCATCAGGTCATCAGGGCGAAAGTTGACCTGATGAGACTATAACTCCTCAATTCCTCTACAATACTAAGTATAAATAAGTTATATCCTGGATTACTTAGGGTGAAAAAGCATAAGAGCGATATATAGACAAAAAGAAAATATTATTACAGCAAATGATATTTCAGTAACACACTGAGCAATAATCTGAATTTCATTAAGACCTATGTTGCTCCTTATCCTAGGTTCTTGTTTAGGAGCCGTATAGATTGGGGTCATACTTTACTTTTGACCACAATGTTACGCGCTGCTTACTAGGCACTATGAGTTAGTCCTCAAAGGGTATATTTCTCTTGAACACTCGTCACCCCGAGTTTGTCTCGTCACTCTGTTATAATGCCTACCGATCAAACGCGACAACAGGTCTTATACATTGAGGAGATTGAGAAGGAAATACTTGTTATCCGAGGCACTCTTCATCCACGAGGCATCGTATCTAGATTTATAGAGATGATACAAGGTTTAGTACATGGCCATTATATAACTAAAACATGAAAATTATGTGACCTTCACATGACTACCTGTGGACCATACAGCGTTATCTTAACCAGATCCATATGACTAGCACATGACTATTACATCCATGGATGCCCTTCTTTAGCTTAAGTAAGTATAGTATTTAGCCCTGGAGTGCTTCTAAAGCTTCTCGTAATTCTGGCAGAAGAAGTACTGCCAGAAATATTTCCTAATTAGATACGGATGGATAGACCAATCTCCTTCCAAGGTTTAAATTTCAAGTCTAGATTGGCTTCAGGATTCCCAACTAGGCAACGGAGCAGATCTCACTTTGACAGAAAGAGCATCGGACAATTGCCGTTCCTTCCCGCCAATCTACTATCCTCCCTCCCAAAGCTCTGTCTGTAAAGACCAAAACATTCTACCTTAACATCTTCCTGTTTCCAGAGATACTCGACACCCGAACTCAGCTCAGAATGGCCTGCCAAAAACCACGCCCACTCCCGGATCTGCGAAGGAGACTCCAAGAAGTTGCGCAAGCACGAGGTCGAATTTATACGCAGCAATTCGCGATGATTGTATACTGGGAAGACGACGACACGAATGCAAAGGATGATGGTAAAATCATGGAAAAACTCCTCAAGGATGTTTTTGGCTTTGCCTCATGCTCGACATTCGTTTTGACGACAAAAGACCCAATACTTGGATGGAGTCTTGCCGACGAATTCCGCAAATTGGTCGCGCAACACCATAACACTAGCCAACATAGCCTATTCGTTTTCTACTATGCAGGTCATGGTGCGCTTTACGACAATGAATTTCACCTCGCGAATAAGAAGAAGCGCATAGCATGGTCCCTAATCCAATCGTTTGTGCTAGAAGATAACCCAATAACACACAACATGGATGTCCTTGTGGTGTTGGATTCATGTTTCTCTGGAAAGGCAAAGCGAGCAGATACTACGAAAAACACCCAGATCTTAGCTGCCAGTGACAAGATCACACAGCAACGGCATACCGGGCAGATATCATGGACACAGCAAATGCATAAAGCTGTTCATGCAATACGATCCCATTCGCCGAAAACCATGACAAGCTCATCCCTACTCGAGGCATTGAGACAAGAATGCGACCGGGAGAAATTTGACCCTGTTCTGATCACAGATGGTGGTAAATTGCCGATCACTTTCACTTTCCGGCCCTCAAGCAGAACTTCAACATCGCAATCACCATCTAGAGTCCCTATCCGAGCAAAAATCTCCTCTCAGCACTCTGCCATGGCCAAAATTACATTGCACGGTGAAGCAAATGAATTCGCTTCCTTTTCACAAATGATTAAAGATCTTCCGCCAAACATGGCAGCAGACATAGTGGATGCTTACAAGACAGATCGATCATTCTTTTGTCTTCTGCGTATGGAATTCGAGAGCTTTGCGCTATGGGATATGGTGACTGAAATGGAGATGATTGACCACACGATCGGAGACTCTTTAGTGAAAAGAGATCGCCACCTGGTGGAGGGATCGGCCAAGAAGGAGGATATGCCCTTTCGTTCCAAGTGAACGAGTTGAAGTTTTGCTCTTCCATTACTGTCCTTTACCCACATTATTATTTGCTTATTTGCTTATTTGCTCATTCCTAAGAATTAATGTGAGCTGGAGTTGGTCAGATAGTTTTAAGATAGGTTTATAGGCTGCTCGAGGCATCCTCTTTCATACATTATCCTTCTCTTTCTCTCTTTCCCCTCTAGGCTCTTTTAGGCTTCGCTCCATCATGAAAAGCACAAGCTCACTGCGAAATACTCATTGCATAATGTACTGGCTGGCTAATGAGTTCTTGAAAGTGTAGAAAGTGAAATATAACCGAGCCGAAACCCCCAGCTATCCGGCCTCCAAAACGCTCCTACGTTATGGGCAGTAGAGGCATTTGTGATCTAGAACAATAGTTATCCCGTACTCATCCAGGCTCAGGCCCCGGAATAAAGAAGAAGTAGAGATTGAGGAGAAGTATGTTTCATAGAAGATTTGTTACGACGCGCTCCAGGGCTCCTCCCCCGCTCGCTTACCAACCTATCATGTTAATAAGCTTATTCTTTTGAATCATCGTTCTATATTAAGCTTCATCTTCAGGACTATTCAAGAGTTTTTGAGTGAAGCAATTGCTAGGAGGATGTTCTTGGGACGACAACTTCTCGTATTGAGGCTCTGAATAAAGTTCTCCAAGATGTTTTGAACCGAGAGTATGAAGCGATGAAGAAATTCGGTGAACTTTCAAGTCGACTACCATACAACTTTGATAATCGGTCGATAAGTAGCAATGTATCTAATTGAGACTATATACTTTATTTAAGACAAAGGTAATGCTATTAAAACCTTCTACCTGGCTCGTCACCCCATTCGTATTCCTAGACTTTTAGGTAATACAGTACGCTAGCAGCATGAATAATGGAGAATAGGTGTAAATGAGAACCCATATTATATAATAAGGGCTTATGGTCTAGGGGTATGACGCTTCATTTGCAACAACACACCTTGAAGAGGTCCGGGGTTCAATTCCCTGTGAGTCCAGATTTTTTTGCACAAATCCCGCTGTGCCGTCCATGTCATATTAAAATTCTACTGCAGAGAACTATGTAATGTTCGTAACATGGGTGACATGAATTTTTTTCTGTGGACTTTATATCTAGTTGCGGCCGATCGATCGTCGCCTTTCTCAACGCTTTTGAAGCGAACGCCAAACTATAAAAGAAAGTTGCTAGAGACGGTCGCATTGTGGCAAACGCAGACATGGAATTGCTTTTGCTAAAAGAGCTTGAAGAATAGAATCGATGGCTGATTTAATTAGCACCTTCAATAATTCTTGCTTGGTATTCTTCAAGAGAACATGGCCTTCAAGCGCACCCCGATTAGATGACATCCTGTGAAACATGGCTCATAGCATTGGTATGGTTGTGTGGCACTAATTTGAACGTCACAGAAGTAGTACGTAGATTTATAATGTCACCACGCCACCCCAATAATGATCTACAACAGGAGAACGAGACGTACTAGTATATTATCTTCAATTCGGAGATATTTGGTCATACAGACTTGGCAATATTACGGGCATCACGCAAGGTATCCTAAGAACTTCCAATCGCTAGAATGAACAAAGGAAAGGACCAATGAAAAAAAAGGGGAAAGAAGTTGGAAGATGATGAGAAAGGGGATATGAGAAAAGAACTATGGGACAAAACGGGAAAGAAACAACTCGAGAAAAGGAAACCAAGAGACTTAGTGCCGACCAATAGTCCCAGCCATTCGGGTTCCTGCTCCTGCCATCAGACTTTGCTTCACAATGGCATCTGCTGCAGCGGCCGCAGCCAGCCTTTCCTTTTGACGGCTACGGTCGCGCAGGTAGCCCGCTGCTTCAGGCCGCATTCGCAAGATACGGAGAATCATGTCGTCATTCGGATCAGCTTGTGCTTCTCGGCGTTTCTCCTCCTTGGCTTTCTTCATTGTTCCGAGGTTTCGCGAGAGCATGATACTTTTGGCACGACGGGCGCCAGGGACGCCGAGGCTGCCATGGCCAGGTCCGGTAGCCCCAAGATGGGCCGGGGCAGAGGCACGGTTGCGATTCGCTTGCTGTCGGTTGACTGTTGCCGAGGCCATACGTTCAGACGTGCGAATAAGGTTCTCAGTCGGCTCGAAGTAGAAGAAGTTTAGACTTTGAATATCATGGTACTTTGCAGATTTGAGAATGTCTATTGGGACACCACCGGCTTCTCCTGTCTCTTCATCGATCGCGTGGAAGAAATTTAGTAGCAGAACGAGCCATCTTGACACGATATCGACTTCTTGTATTGTGAGTGGTTTCTGGTGAGAAGGCTTGTCGGAAAGAGGGGGAACCAGTAAACTTTCAATCGTAGCAAGTACTTCTTTCCACAACCGGGCCATCACCATTCGCATGGCCTCGCCAGTAAGGGTCTTGTTCATGATGGCAAAATTGTCATTGAAATAGCTGAACAGCGGGTCTAGCGCATTTTCCACGTCGGCGGGAGTAGGCCCCTGGGCAACCGACTGTCCTCGGTTCCGGTTGAGGAAGTTTGATACTGTTGACATGCTGATTTTCTGCGCAAGCAGAGACTTCAATGTTCGACGTGACAGACAGTGACTGATATAGGCAGAAAGCTTCTCGGTGATTCTCCGCGTCATATCCCTCTCAGTTCGTTTGAGAGTACGGAAAGCTTTACCGAAGTAGAACTGGATGTCGTCACGCTCACCCTCCATGCTGACTCGAAGAAGAAGTCGACCTTGGGTATCAAGGTCTAACCAGTATTCCCGAGGCAAGAAATCGCTGAAATGAACTGGATCAAGCTTGATAGATGTTCGGCCAACGTAGTCGTGGTCACCGACAGCATCCCAATCCCAGATGGTAGCAATAATGTTCAACGGACCCTGGGTCGTGATATCCACGGTGTCTTCCCAGCGTGGGTTAAGATTGTTATAGATAATACGAGTCTTCGCAATTCGCTTTTGGTATTCGTCAGTCAGAACAACGTATGGGTCGCTACCGCCGTTCATATCACACGCTTTCAAATCTTCTGCCTCGACAATTTTGGTCGTAAAGACGTACGTGGTGGACTTGCGGACTTTCTTCAGTTGCGGGGGAGAGTTTCTTGCAATAACCTCCGCACAGGCATCGACATTGATCTCGCGCTCAAGCCTGTCTAGTTGAGAAAGAGCGTACTCAATGTTGTTAAGTTTCACAAGAGACTCAGAAGAGAATTGGAATGGCTCAATCTTGTCCTTATTCGTCCAAGTATCTTTGGCAAACTGCATGAGCTTCTCCTGGGTCGTCTGATTCAGAGCTGCCTCCTGCTCTGGAGTGAGTCGGTCCATTTCCTTGGCAAACATTTGTTCTAAGAATTCACAATATTGGGCAACGCCCTTTCCAATCGAATTTGACAAAGCCGTCATGAATTTGGCATACTGAAGGTCGTCGTCCCACTCAAGATTCACGAGGTTCTCGACTACTTGGTTGAACGAGCGGAATATATCAATAACCGAAACACTGTGTCGAGAATCCTCGGGCACGTCATCGGTAATTGAATTTGCGCGAATAGAGAATGCATCCTGCTTGGTCGCTTGATTGACCCAATCCATGACACTTTGGTCCGTGATTCGCAGCCACCGCCACACGAATTCCTCTAATAGGCTCTCGACATGGAACGGGAAGGTAGAACTGTTTTCATTAGCCAAGGACATAGCTTTATGGATAGGACTGAATCCGTACTCTGATACCGTGTTCAGGAAGAGTTTTCTAATAGTGGCAAGAGACTTGTAAAGGTCGAATCCATCCTCGATATCGATCTCCTCGTTTCTAGACTTGGCTTGCTCAATGATTCGGATGACCATCTCGTTTGCGTCTTCGGCGAACATGGGGAGTACATTGGAGCAGAGAGTGTAGTGAGGGTTAACACTGAACGTTGTTAGAAATGAAAACACGCAGAAAGGTAGGCAGCAGTGAAGACGTCAAAATTTACTTACCCCATGATCTCTGGATTATTTCTATATCGTTTCTGAATCTTCAAGGCAAGTTTTGAGATAGCGTCGGACAGCTGAATGACATTATCTACTTGCCACGACTCCTGTTCCAACGGAATCAATTGACCCAACAGACTCTGATACCTCTCTGTGGCTTTTGCTGCGAGACCATCCTGTACGTACGCTGAGAACCGATCAATGTCTTCCGGATCCTCAGTATAATTTTCGTCTGTCTGAATATGATGTTCGAGGATGTACATCACAGGCCCGAGTGGGCGTGGTTTGGCTTCGAAACAGTCCATCATCACATCATAGAGTTCCCGTAGCATCGCCTCGTGAAGTTTGGAGAGTAGTTGTTGCATCAACTGTAGATCGTGCACAGTCCATTTTCGTCGGTCGAAAATAGCCGGCGGAACGAAACTGCTGCGCTTGCTTCGAGCTTCTGTGGGGGCCGGCGGCTCTTTCGCGAAAGTGAAGCCTGAGTCCAAAGTGTTCAAGTCAATCTCGTTGTCTACAAACTTGGACGCGATGACATCCAGAAACAAAGCAACGCGAGAGAAATGAGGGATCCGCCAGCGGAGACATAATTCGTTGAGCATTTCCATAGATTGCTTGGAAAGGAGCTTCATGGAGGGAGTTTCAGCAGTAGCCTGGGATGCTTCAATCTCCCGATCCCGTAGGTCATGAGCCAATGTTTGAGCCAGAACAAACTTGTACACAGTTCTGGGATCCGAGGGAATGAATGTGTAAGTGTCTGATTCTTCCGAATCACCATCACCATCGCCCAATGACAGCCCACTGATGTCAATGGGTTGGTCAATCATATAAGATGATCTGTTGCCCCGGGGGGAACTGACCTCATCGCCGGCGGCATTGAATTGAGGTAAGCTCCCGGGAGTGCTTTTGGCCAGCTCTGGGTTTGATTGTATAATAGCAAGCATCATCTGGGATAGGTCAGGACTCTCGCTTTTTTTCCAAGCTTCGTATGCGTCGTCAGATTCGAAATCGCCTCGCGACAAGGTTTTATGTGTTTGAAGATTTAGATGAGCTTGATAAGTTTTGAGATCTTGCAACGCAGCCTTCTCAGTCCAGACTGGTTTGTGCTTGTCAATCTCTGCTTGAGCTTGAGCATTCGACATTCCAAATATTTTGGCAACATGTTGCACCAGAGGCATATCCCTAACCTCATAGCTGAGAGAGGTCGCCACTTCAGTTGTCGACGTGGCCCCATTAGAGGCCATTAGGTCCTGATCCTGCGACAGCAGCTTGTTTTCCAAGACAGATAGACGGTTTGCGAGTTCCGGGCGATCCTTGGCCCAGTCATGATCTTTGAGGATCAGCGCGAGTAGGCGCACGAAAAGCGCCACATGGCGATCGACCATAAGCTTCCAGCTGTCGTCGTCATGATCCTTGCCCTTTCCAAGCTCTTTGATAGCGTTTGAATAAAATATGAGAACCAAGTCTTCCGCGCGTCTGTCCTTCTCCATTCGCTTATGGAAGGAATCCTCCTTGAGCACATTGAGGAAGGCGGCGAAGGTGCGCACTACCAAATGATCTTGGTACTCTTTGCGTTTCTCTTTGCCCATCAATACCCCTGTCAGGCGCTTCTCAAGTTCGTCCACGAAGCCCCTCGGAATTCTAGTGCTCTTCGAGTCCCTGACAAGCGAAAAGTCACTCATTAAGTCATGGATAGATGTGGAGGATCGTTTCGGCCGCGCCGGCGCGGCGGGGGTATTCTGAATGCGACGAGATCGAGGATGAAGGAGGTAGGTAAGGTAGGCTACACGGAGGGCGTGGTTGCATGCGACGTTGGCGCCCAGAGGCCGACGGCGCGAGACCGAGGAGTTTCGCGAATGGCGACCTTCATTTTGAATGCTGTTAATCCGCCGGTTGACTCCTCGGGACTGAGTAGATGCTGTAGACATGGGTTCACTGGGAAGATGGACGGTTCGAAGAGGGGGAGTAGAGGCAATGCGGGACCATCGAGGGAGATGGGCGTGAAGCCAGCATCCGTAGGCAAAAGAGGACCTTCAGATAGCTTTTCTCTTGCCTCTGAAGGGGGTCGCAAAGGAGTAGGGCCGACCTGGTGGGGGAAGTTGAGAAAGTAGGAACGGTTTCGACTTGTTTCAAACGTTTTACCTGAAGGGGAAGAAAAGGGAGGGGAGCAGGTGAAACACCACCAAAACCACAGATCTGACGTCGGTGGCCCGGTCCAAAGTAAATGCTCTTTTCAGTCTCTGCAAAGGAAACCAAAAAAAAGGCAAGGTTGCTTGAGGAGACAAAGATGAGAACTTATGTTCCTGCCTAAGTAAGGCCCGCCCCCTGCCCTGTTGTCGCCCTTGAGACACTGATGATCTACGCGGGCGCTAAACGCAGGACGTTACACGCAATACACGCAAGGGCGCTGATACGACGACCCTTGGTGAGAGTGTACCTGCGACTAATGACTGAGTTGGTTATATGCTTAAGAATATACCATGGCCTTGGACAATTCCTGCTGACATATATTAATGCTACAAAAATGGATTGGCGCGGGGGTAACATCTGGCGAGTGTGGCTGCCACCTGTGTAGTCCTCATGCTTTTGATAGAGATGACACAAGGAATTCAACGAAGGGAGTGAAAGCAGTGAAGAATATCATTGGACCTTTGATTCTAGATAATGATATCCAGGTGTCCAAGAGCCGGAAACACTTTTCTCGGCGAATCGACCATCAAATAAGAGACGCCGAAGAGAGATAAAACAAATCATCTTGGTATTTACACACATACAACAAAGAAAAACAGCTGATGAAGCAGGTTACCACTTGTCCTCGCCGGCCTTGCGAGCCTAGAATTAGAGTCAGTCAATGCATACATAGTTCATGTTCAAAGGCTCCAAGATGGTTCAGCACGTACGGGAGTAGCATTGGGGCCACCCAACTCCTTTTCCAAGCCACCAGGGTAAGTCTTGGGGACACTTGGCTTGTCGGGGTAGTTGAGGCTAATGACACCGCACACGGTCAAGAAAGCCGCGACGAAGAAGCCGAAATGGAGGGCACCCTTGCCGGGGGTGACGTGGGTATATTGCTCAGGACTGAAAACACCCAGAACTTCATTATCCTCGTGGACTGGCTCGCCGAAGTTTCGCTTCTCTTGCTTGTCCCACCAGCCACCGTAGGGGTCTCTGTGAGCACGCTTCTCGCGGGGAGGGTTTCGGTAGTTATTGTTCTGTTGTCACGGTTAGATATATCACCACCTGGCGATTGCGACTCGGCGGAAGAATCAATCAGCCGAGTGTCGCCGTACCTGGAGAGGGTCCTCAATTTCCGAAGCTTCCGAAGCTCGGAGCGCTGCAACCTGGGAGAAGGCTGCGCGGGGGGCAATGGCGTGGCGGGCAGCCACTTGGGGCAGACGCCTAGCCAGGATCCGTTGGGGCAGCATCTGTGGTAGGAGGGAATTGAAGTTAGCTGGTGTTGTGAGTAAAGACAAGGATCTCACTCACCGCTATACCACAGAACCAAAAAGACGGGGATGTGAGGTGGCGAGAGTGGAGGAGCAGAGAGGGATCAGCCAAGGTCGGAAGTCGATGTTCGTTCAGGACTGAGGTTTCGGGATGGCCGCCTCAGGAACCAGGCATCCCGGGAACGCGGGCGCGCTTACATACAAGTGCAGTGTCATCGCCCGCAAAAAAACTACTTCATCACGTATTTCCCCCATCTCGCTGGTTTTTCTGTCCCCATCCACGCTAATGTGCCGATAAGCATGCCAAACTTTGTGTGCGATTTCAAATCGATTTTCCCTATCCGTTGATGCCCATTTTGTGAACCGCGACCGCGTCATCGTTCGGATAACTGGGGTCACCCGTCAGAAAGGCCCCTGTCGTCCGCGGCTACAAGTCATGCAAAACGGTAGCCTGAATGGCCCATCACCCAACGATGAAAGTTTAACCCCAGTCCCGGATTCCCCACGCCTTGACGACTCGGCCTTGGAAAATCCGCCCGATTCTAACCTCTCCGAGTCGAACCGTGGCCCGCCGATTGACGACGAAGCTACCCATCAGCTAGATGAACCTCCATCAAAGAAGCGAAGGTTGACCGAAACCACCCCGTCGCGTCGATCGACTCCACGCCCACCGTCGCCACCATGGAAGAAAGTTGGCGTGGAGGGGCCGACCTCGTTCGTGCTCGAGGGCAAGCGCAGGTCATCGCGTACAAACGCGGTCCCTATGGAGCAGCAGCCTCAATCCGATAAACGCCATACCCGGGCGGCGCAACAGACCTATGTCAAGAAGAATGCCCGTGGGGCTGGCGCAGCGAAGCCTGCTACTTCCTCGCCTTTAGCTACAACCCAGTCGCGCGCCGAGGCCAATGGGAAGCCAGGTGGCAAGGTCACTACTAATGAATCGCCGCGAACCAATTCATCCAAAGGCGTAAATGGAAAGCAATCGCAAGCCTCAAAATCTCCGGCTACCAAATCGAATCATTCACGCGCACGACCTTCCCTCTCATCGCATACTCCTCGCTCAGGCGCAAACGGCGCACCTACCCGCCATCTACGTGATCGTTCCTCCCTTTCCGCTACATCCCCCGTCCCAACTGGTGAAACATACGATGCAGATGCGAATGAAGAATTCGATGCTGGATCTCGAGTTGTACCTCGCCTCCGAATAAAAGTCAAGAAACCAATCCTCCCAGTCCGTCACCCTGGTCACGTGCCTGCTAAGAAGTTCGCGTCTTTCAAAGAATGGATAGATCAGGAGGATGCTCCCAATCTTCTGTCATCGGAGGAGGCATCAGAAGAAGCCAACAGGCGACTCCAAGTTCTTAATGCTGCAGAGCCTGGAGGACCTTTGAGCTCGGAGCTTTGCTCGGCCTATATCGAGGAGCAGCAGGATGAACCCCCGCCGCAGTATTCACACCAAGATCATGTTGTCGCGCATGCGTTGTATTTCCAGAAGCTCATGGACAAAGAGCACAAGCGACATCGTCAAATGGCGAAGCTGTTTGCGCAGTGGTGCGCCGACGCTTACAGGAAGAGACACAAGAATCCTGAGGATATCCTTCGCGAACAGCAAGAGGAAGTGCGCGGCAAGCGCAAGCAACTTGCTAAGGACCTGCAGAAGATGTTCGACTTGGCCCGCGCAGAGATCGACCGGGCCCGCCTTGCTCGCTGGGAGGAAGAGCGCAAAGTGTTGGATCAGCAAGCGCTGGATCGTGCTATCAAGAAGTCGACAATGCTGTTTGAGAAGCGCCGCTCGGAGATCCTTGGCGAGGGTACCAGTGATGCCCCTGCTACCAGTGACGAAGAAGGGGAATTCGATGATTCGTCTGAAACTGGCGCAGTTGAAAATGACAGTAACATGTCAGACTCGGAATCTGAATCAGACGAGGAGGCCAACATGGATGACGATGCCAAACTGACATCTGAGGAACTTCGATTGAAGTACGCTAATTTACCTGTTGAGGACACTACAGACCAAATGTCTGTGATTTCTACATCCGTTGTTGACAGCGAAGCTCTTCCCGATGAGACCGATTCTCAGGCTGTTCCAGGAGATACCCAGTTAGATGATGTTGAATCTGTTTTAATGGACGGCAGCGATGAATCAACCGACATGGATGATGATGATATGAGCGATAGCGATGAAGAAGGTGGTTTTGGTGACGAAGAAGCATCCGACGAGGACTCCGATGGCAGTGATGCTCCATCAGACATCCTGGGGTTCTTCTCGCGAAAAGCGATGGCAAAAGCGAAAGAAGGTGGTGAGGCGGACTTGGAAGCTATTGATGACGATGACAATGAGGACGATAATGAATTTACTCCTAAAATCGCAGAAGCTACAGAGAGCGAACTTGCCGACGGGGACGATGATGTCGACGAGGTTTCTCTGGTTCCTGGTGGTTTCCACACCAGTGAAGATGTATCTGATGCGGGCACCCCTCCTGAGATCGTCGAGGCTTCAGTGAGCACTCCTGCTGAGGTAGAGGACATTTCTATGCTCGAGACCCCCATAGAAGGCGAGGCCACCGAAGATACCCCGATTGACCCTAGCAACGCGCCTGAGACGGCTGACTCGACCGCAAATGTCGATGAAGCCCAGCCGGAGGACCTAGAGGCAATTCAAGACAACAGACACAGTGGAGAAATGTCTAGCGAGGCTTCGCCTGGAACCTTTGCTACAAAACCATCCGAGCCAGAGTCCGTATCTTCATATGAGCCACCTGCGGAGCCTGTCGCCGAGAAGGCACTGCAGACAACCGATTCCCCAGCTGCTAGTTTGAAAACGCCTATTCCACATTTGCTTCGCGGAACTCTGCGTGAGTACCAACACTACGGTCTAGATTGGCTGGCTGGTCTGTACAACAATCATATCAATGGCATCTTGGCAGACGAGATGGGCCTTGGAAAGACTATTCAAACTATTGCTTTACTCGCTCATCTTGCTGTGGAGCATGGCATTTGGGGTCCCCATCTCGTGGTTGTCCCGACCAGTGTTATGCTGAACTGGGAAATGGAGTTCAAGAAA
>KZ118894.1:0-10951 GCA_002153405.1 Mycosphaerella populi pn0402 | reverse complement strand
CATGACCTACTACGGCAACCAAGAAGAACGGAAAAACAAACGCCGAGGATGGACTGATGACAACTCGTGGAATGTGTTGATTACCTCGTACCAGCTTGTTTTACAAGACCAGGTGTCTCTTAAGCGGAGAAACTGGCATTACATGATTCTGGATGAGGCTCATAACATCAAGAACTTCCGCTCGCAGAGATGGCAGGCTCTTCTGACATTCCGAACTCGCGCAAGACTTCTTCTGACAGGTACACCGCTCCAGAATAACTTAACTGAGTTGTGGTCTCTTTTGTTCTTTTTGATGCCTTCTGATGGTGATGGCAATGGCGTTGAAGGCTTTGCTGACTTGAGGGACTTTTCTGAGTGGTTCAAGCGACCTGTTGAACAAATTCTTGAGCATGGAAGAGAAACCATGGATGACGAAGCGAAGCAAGTGGTCACAAAGCTCCATACTGTTCTTCGTCCGTATCTTCTTCGTCGATTGAAGGCAGACGTTGAGAAACAGATGCCTGGCAAGTATGAGCACGTTATGTACTGCCGACTTTCCAAACGTCAACGCTTCCTCTACGATGGCTTCATGTCAATGGCTCAGACGAAAGAAACTTTGGCGTCTGGCAATTTCCTCTCCATCATCCACTGTCTGATGCAACTCCGGAAAGTCTGCAATCACCCTGATCTCTTTGAGACGAGGCAGATCTCTACCTCCTTTGCAATGCCACGTTCGGTCGCTACGGACTACAATGTCAAGGAAAGCCTCGTTCGGCGAAGACTACTGTTTGATCACCCCCTTACCAAGGTTGACCTGGACTTTCTGAATCTGGCTCCCGTGTCTCGAGAGGATATCTCGCGACGACTCGCCGATGACAGCATTCGACTCATGGCGTTTGGCCCATTCAAAACTCTCCGTGAGTGGCAATACAACCGCACAAACTGGAAAATGGGCTTCGACGGCTCCAACATGCAGACAATCCTAGCGTCCTTGGAGAATGCCTGCCGAAAGAGAAGAATGGCCGAGCTTGAGCGGTGTCTCTACTTTGAATCAAAACGTCACGGTCGCCGCCCTGTTTACGGAAGCAGTTTGTTTGACTTCGTCCGAGCTGGCACCAAGGAGCATGCTCTATCTAACGCTCCATTGCGCAAGAGCAAGATGGCCGAATGGCTTTCCAGCCGATCCTCTGTTTTGGCATCCATGATCCTGACACTTGATGAGCGGTCTCTCGAGATGGATGGCTATGTCCAAAGATTTGCCTGTGTGACTCCTGCGGCTGTCGCTTCTGGGATGACCGAAGCTGCTCTGACGCCTGTGGAAACAAGACTCCTCACCAACACTGCCAAGGACCAGTCTTACGATCCCTTCCACGAGGCGCGCATGCGACTTTCCATCGCTTTCCCTGATAAACGGCTGCTACAATATGATTGTGGAAAGCTTCAGCGACTGGACAAATTACTTCGCGATCTTAAAGCCGGCGGGCACCGGGCGTTGATCTTTACGCAGATGACCAAGATGTTGGATATCCTCGAGCAGTTCCTTAACATCCACGGACACCGGTATCTCCGACTGGACGGAACCACCAAGGTCGAAGCGCGTCAGATGCTCACCGAGCGATTCAACAGTGATCCTCGCATTCTGGCGTTCATTCTATCGAGTCGATCGGGTGGGTTGGGAATCAATTTGACGGGCGCGGATACAGTCATCTTCTACGATCTGGATTGGAATCCGGCTATGGACAAGCAATGTCAAGATCGATGCCACCGAATTGGACAGACGCGCGATGTTCATATTTATCGGTTCGTGTCGGAGTACACGATCGAATCGAACATCCTTCGCAAAGCCAATCAAAAACGGATGCTTGACGACGTGATTATCCAGGAAGGCGAGTTCACAACAGATTACTTCACCAAGCTGAACGAGCCCGAAGTGGAAGAAGACGAACGCGACGGCCACGACGAAGCCAGTGCAGCCATGGATCGCGTCTTGGGAAATCGCGTGGTAACCGGGTCCCGGGGGTTCGAACAGGCAGAAGACAAGGAGGACATTGACGCGGCCAAGAACGCGCAGAAGGAGCTAGAACACGCGGATGACGGAGATTTTGAAGATCGAAGCGCATCGCATGGCACCCCCGCACAAGGTGAAACTCTAAGCGTCCCCGACGCTGAAGGATCAAAACCTCGGTCCGCGGGAATGGAGATTCAAAATGAGCCGCAGCCCGGAGATATTGACGAATACCTGCTTCGATTCATGGAATGGAACCTTCGTGATGAGCCCTTGGTGCTTCCTCCTGACAAAAGCAAGAAGCGGTCCAAAAAGGGCAAGGAGCATCACCTCAAACGCCGCCGCTGATCCTATTCGCGCTAATACGAGGAGTACATAAACTCTATATCCCCCCCCCTCCTTTTGTTTCTTCGTTTTTTCGTGTCACCTTCTAGGGAGACAGGACAGAGTCTTACATCCTTCGATCTAAGTCGACCTCAGCCGCGGCAGGGGTGCGCTAGCATGTTCGAACCTTTCTAACCCCTGTCTCTTCTGCACTACACTACTCCACTCTAGTCTTCAACATTTCTTCTTTCTCATCTCATCTGGCGGCGTTTTTACTGGTTTCAGCATAGGTCGGACGTTTTCGCCTGCAGTTTCCTGCAGCTACCATACTAGTTTTATTCTGATTGCTCCGAAGACCTCCCTAAACGTTTTAACTTTCTACATAACAACATCATCAATCAACTCAAATAATTTTTTTTTTCACTTTTATTCTTTATCCAGCCGTTTCGGCAACACGCCGTAACAAACTCTCTCCTGGTTCCCCTCCTCCTTTTCTCAACGTTCTTTTGCGATCATGCGCTCGAGCGTGGGGGCCTCGCCGACGTTTTGCAATAGTTTGGAGGGTGGATCGAGTAGGCATCAATTGTAGGAATAATAAAAAACAAAACAAAACAAAACAAAACAAAACAAAAAACAATCCAGATCAGACCTCGTCTGATGATCCCGGTGATCCCAGATTGCCAGGAAAGAATAATAGAATAATCTAGTTTAGAAGTGATAAGGGCATGAACTCGAGCCTCTCGAGCTGTTTGGAGATACTCGGGGCACGGGGAACCTGCTGTCATGCTTTAATTAAAGTCCTTCCACGCGAAGTCCAGCCACGTTTTGACGATCCGACAGGATCGATGAGCCCCCTCCATTCCCTAATAGGTACATATCATTGCGCTGTCTCTCCACTTAGAATGACTTGCTTTCGTGTCCGATCCTGGCGTCCCCAGGTGATCTCGTATTATTATTTCCTCCACCACGCAGGATCTAGCTCTCTTCCTAATCTCCGTGGCGTTTGATTCTACGGGGGAAAAGAGAGCTAATGCATTCATGGAAAAAATATCCGGGTGGTAGAAATATTCCCATCATCATGGCTCCATAGTAAATCTCACAGACTTTTATTAGCCTCTTGGTGGCTGATTTCCAGACACACCAGTTACTGTTTTCAGATTAGCCTGGCCTAGACCTCGTCTCTAGTGGCGTTTAGGCCACGTTTGATCTACTTTACTTTTCCCACTTCTCTTTATAAAGGGCCCTATTATGCCGTGGAAACCCCAGACGGAAATCAAACACGAATATCAAACCTTATCCTGGGAGGATCAATGGGCATTAATGAAAAGTGGGCTGGATCTCCCTGCGCCTAATCTTCCACATGTCTGTAATCAATTCCTGGGCAATCCTCTCCACTGCTTCGACCAGTCGAGTGTATTCCTCGCTGGTCGTGGGCCTACTTACAGTATGGATCTGAGACGGATTCTTTCTCCCCTCCTCCCCCTCCCCCCCGGGGGGGGGGATCGCGGTGAGGTAAGTGCAGCCTCTTTGTGGATTATCTCTTGCTCCTTTGGCTTTGGGTTGGGGCCACCAATCGGTCCTTCGATGGAGATAAGAGTGAACAACGAACTGGGAGATGATGGCAATGACAAATTCGTACATAGTAGCCCGTAGAAGCTTCATTTAATTACTATTACGGAATGTACTCCTGAAAAAACGGGGTATCCTCTCCGTCTGCAAGTATTATCTCATTAATCTAATCCTACGAGATACGATCTTCGTCTTGGGAACGACGAGTTGGGGGGTCTTGGCAGCGAGATTAAGCTTCTCATGACGACAAAGTACGGTGACTGCTTTTTCTAATTGGAGCGGACGGGTTTTGCCCTTTCTCTGATGTTTCGCCTTTGGGGCTTTGCATATGTAGGGACTTTTGTAGAAGTTTGTTTGAAATATTCCGCCGTACATGGAGACGCTGATGAGAAACTTTGCATATCGCACTGGTCTTCATCGTCCACGCAAAAAAAAAAAAAACACGAAGGCACGGTTTAAACTTTTCCCAGCACAACAGAAGGGAGGTGAGATCGACACAATAGGTATCGCTCAGATGACGGGATGAGAAACTGTGGTGCGTCATTGAATACGGTAAGGCTTGGCTTGCTGATTACGAAGTAAGCCGTAAGGGCTAGAGAAAGTTAAATCCAAGAATAGGTTCAGGTCGGCCGGTGTCCGCGAGTTTCGTAGTGTTTACTCTGACCGTTGGAAAGTTCTGGGGATAGCTATGGAGCAGTAGGGTTTGAAGGCCAAATGACAGCAACAGTAGAGCAACGGCTCCCCCCTGCAGATAGAATAATCAGTATTTGACGATTCTAGGTGGAGGCTTATTGCTGTTCCAAATAGGAGAAACTCAAAACAAACAAGTTGTCATTCCAAACTTTGTCCATAGACTAAGATGATTCATGCAGCAGCCAAAGTCAGTTACATTGTTCCGGTAGATCATGGCTGCTGGGCTGGAGGTTATTTGGGGGGGGAAAGTCCTCCAGGGCTGCGACAGTGAACGTTGCATAGGTTAGTCAGAAACACTGGTGGATATAAAGACTTGGCGGTGATTCTTATTGGTATTTCAAGAGCCTACTCCACGAGGAGAGTGGACTATAGTGGAGTCCATCGGAAATTAATGATACGATGCATACGATCTGGTGCTGATTGGCTAGGTTTATAACTCGGCCAGACGGTGCATTAGGGCAAGCTGACATTGGGGACATGAGCTTGACTTGGCATGAATGAAGGATCTGACTAAGAAGCTCAGAGAGGCGGATCTCAAGGTTCTACACCAGGGACAGATTCCTGTTTTGTGAGCTGCTCCGACGTGCACCTCCACGGACTTCAGTCACTGGGTCCCCCTTGGCCTATGAGATGGCCAGGGTCCAGGGGGATCTGCTGGAGGGATGCTGAGGCCGGGCCGAGATCCGTGTTTGAGAGGATCATGAGCTGCAGGGGGGATCTACGATGATCTGGAGATCGTAATGGTGCTAATCATTTGGGTTTGACGGTGTCTGATTCGACAGGGATATTTTCACTTTGGGAAAGAAGTGACCGGCCAATATGCACGAAGCACGAACGGAAATTTTACTGATTGGCCGCGACTGCTGGAGGGAAACGCCAGCCGTTTCCATCCAAAACACGCCAGATCTGCCCTAATGCTCCGTTTATAATCAATATAGGAAGAAAAAACACCTGCAGAGGTAAACCTGGAACGTCAGGAGCAGACTTTTGGTCAAAAACTATAATCCATGATATTCCACAGCATCCCCCTGGCCGCCCTCCGTTGACCCGAGTGCCCAAATTAAGTGCCTTTGCCTTGACTAACGGAGGGAAGAGTAATAGAACAGGCCTCACTGTTATTTCGTCCCCACCGTACGGGGGATACGACCTTAAAGTTTGAGCTAAGTAGTAGCTTCCTTGAGTTCGAACAAAGAACAAACGCGACAGGAAAGGGATGGATATTATTAGGGTTTCGGTCCTAGGCTCCCGAAGAGAACCTCAAAACTCCCCGCAGCCATCGGCCTTATTCCTCGATATGTTCGCGAATAATCCATCGAACCATGGAAGAGCCCCTTTCCCCGGGCAAATCGTAGAGTTCATATTTCCCCCCCGGAAGTCAACCAAAAACAACCACCCTATCCCCCTCCCCCCCCACAAGCCTGAATAAACTCGCCATGCAGACCTCGTGGTTTGGCATGATACACGATCAGGGAGGTGTGACAAATGCACCGACGGAGCATGATGCACACATCACCGATTGGCTCGAGGGACAAGAAGGGCACCACGATGGACACCATGCAGGACGCAGGATGCGGCTTGTGGCGATGTCTTAGCCCATAGCCAGCCAGCCTGGATTAATCTAGTTAGCTGTCCTTTGGTGCCTCGTGTCGAATGTCTGAAGTAAATTTCCTTTTTTTTTTTTTTTTTCTCTCTCTGTCGTGCCCACTCCCTCCACTTCCACTTCCAGGTGTCAACCGCCAATCCTTTCCGATCTCCCCGTGTGCGCATGTCGGCAAAAGTGGGTTTGGACGGGGTGCCTTTTCTATGACTCGGTGGTCAAGGGCCACTGTGAATCCACAATTGAGTACCCGGGAAGATCCAAATAGGAAGATCTCCATCGTGATCGCTTGGTCGATTGGCACTCCCACGAACCCATACTCCGCAGATCGCGTCACCATTGGCCTCTGAGGAGGGGGGGCTGAGCCCATCTGACACTATCCTGTTCCAAGGGCCCCTGGCCTTGCTTCTGCTCTAGCCTTTTTGCATCTCGGCCCCCCTCTGACTGGCTATGGGAAGATAGCGAGAACGAGGAACCTGACCCGGCAGATCGGGAGGGCATAAAAGGGGAGCCAGGCGCCTTCCCAATATGGAGTGATTGGTCCGGAATGACGGACAAGCGAAGATCCGGAGAGTCTGCGAGCGCCAGGATTATGATGTCTATGGGGGAGGGTTGCGGATACAGCTCGTACCCCAGAGATGATCGCCTTTGGTGTTATTAAAAAAAAAAAAAAACCTACGAACTATCCTCAGCTCGAATTTCGGGGGGTTTCGAGAGAGAGAGATGGGTGCTGTCAAGCCAAACGTAATCAAACCATGATCGCCTTGAGAACTCCTCAAAATCGAAGCGCAAGAAGGTTTCAAACGCTCAACGGCCCAGATGAACGAGAAGGTTCAAAGTCAGAAAGGCGCGTGAGCGGATCCTCGTGCGGCGAAGATCGGCGAGGCTTAGCGAGATCTGGAACTAAACGCAGGAGTTAGGAGCGAAACCCCGAGAAGGATGCAATCATGATCTCTGTCTCTCTCTCTTGATAAAGTTTCCCGCGGACGAATCGACAAATCACCAAATGGCGGGACCCATGTACATCAAACACTATCGGTCCGAGGCAATCGGCTCCTCCCCCCCTCCCTTCTTCTGACGTTGAGTGTTTGAGCTCAAACCTACTTGCAAATCATGTACTAGATGGTGATCTGTAGGTGGCACGTTTGATTGTGCGAATATGAATATGTAGTAGTATTCAATGCGCCATAGGGGAAGGGGGGGGGGGGGGAGGTACAGCAAGGTCTCGAGCTCTGTAGTGTAGATCTATCTCGTTCTATCAACAAAAAGGCTCAATCAAGTAGAAACGCAGCTGGATAGATCATCTCAGATCCACCCCCCTCTCCCCCTCTCGGGCCCGAAAAGCAAGTTCGATCACAAAAAGAAACGACAAGTGGCAGCTGTCATCCAAAAGGCTGCAGTTGAGCCGTCATGGCTATGAATGCTGGTTCTTTGTTCGTCGGGAAACAGTCTCCTGACTTCCGTCTGCGCTAAAGGCTCCATGGGGCATAGTTCGTAATGGTACGAAAGGGTGCGATCCACCGCCACGAGGTGTCGTGGATTGCAATGAACCACGTCAGGTCCCTCAGGTCCCCTGGCACAGCTGCTGCGCAAAGCCCACGAGGGTCGCAGTGACACACCCGACGCAGTGGGAGTACGTCCATGGTAGGATCGACGAGTGGAGAAAGGCTTTTTGAGGGTGAAGGCGGCCTTCCAGACCCAGAGAGGTTTCCAGAGACTGGAGGAGGAGGAAGAGTGGAGTTTTAGGGATTATTCTCATCCCCCTTCCCAATCCAGCCATAATTCTGTTCTTTGCTAATTCTTCCTTAATTCTTGCTTTTTTTTATTTTTTCCCCGTGATTTTGGTGATTTTCATGATTTTCGCTTTTTTGCATTTATACTTTTCCTCTTTTAAATTAATGACAATTAGCTGCTCGATGGAGACGGGTCAATCTCTCCACCTGCCTTGGCTCTTTAACTCCCCTCATCGTCCTTCTTTGGAGCCCAATTCCTGGATCTTCCTTTCCACATTTCCATCTTCCTCTATAATCCCTTCTATAATTCGAATACCCCCGGTATTGTCTCCATCCTGGCTCAATAACATTCATTTCAATATTCCAATCTTTCCAATTGGATCCAGCAATGAAGACCTCTATTTCCTCAGAGGTGTGGGAGAAGAAGAAAACGTTAATCGCCAAGTTGTATATGGAAGAGGAATGGCCCTTGAAGCAAGTCATCAAGCAGATTCGATCAGACGATTTCAACCCCAGGTACGAGCACCATGCGGTACTCTTCGCATTTTTCCTTGTTGGATCCTCCATCCTGACAAATCTCAGCGAGACTCAACTGCGAAGTCGTTTAAAGAAATGGCGAGTCACCAAGCCATCGCGGCAATGCCGTAAGAAGCCTCAAAGCCCCGAGGACGGGGATTCAGAGAAGGATATCAAGGAATCATCATCATCTCCCCGCAACAAGGCAGCTCCAGTGCCCAAGCATAAGTCATCTACAGCTCGCCCAAACTGGCTAGGAGCCCACCACGCCTATGCTCCCCATGATGTACCACAGTTGACCCCCAGTCCATCGGGCGAGCCTGGTCACCGGCCTCCAACTGTTCACTCTTTTCACGAGCCACCGACTTCCCGTTCTTT
Organism: Mycosphaerella populi pn0402; assembly: GCA_002153405.1. Taxonomy (NCBI): domain Eukaryota; kingdom Fungi; phylum Ascomycota; class Dothideomycetes; order Mycosphaerellales; family Mycosphaerellaceae; genus Mycosphaerella; species Mycosphaerella populi. The sequence continues at coordinate 2,157 of KZ118894.1, read as the reverse complement.
CGACCAGTCTGCTCATCATTCACCAGCTGGCGAGGGCCTGGTGCTTAACACGACATCTGCTCTGACTTCTTCATACCCGGGATATCCCCTTTCTCCCGACTCATGCATCCCCAGCCCTGGAGCCAGCACTACGCCCGCCTTGCCTGTGTGGAATCAGCCACCGCCTCGTTCTGTCTCAGGCATGTCCATGAACACTTCTAACCCCTCTATGCACCACGGTCAATGGTACACCGTGCCCGCTGTGCCTTCTGCTGTGCCTTTCGAGCCTATCACTCCTCCATCAGGCATTACTCACTCCGCTCCTGTGCCCTCGTCTATCTATCACGAGCAGATGGCCCCGGTCGGTTCTTCAGGTCCTGCGGTCTACTCCCCAGATTTCGCCAACCACTACGAAAACCCAGAGTACCACCATTATGATCCCAAACACTGGAAACGTCCCATGATGCCTTATGATTATCCTCCCCAGGGACCACCTCGCCCGGAACATGCCGACAGGAAGCCTCCTTTTTCCCACGCCCCTCCACCCGGCATGGTTCCTGTCCCTGTCTCCCAACCTGCTACTTCTCACCCTCTGATGTGTGCTCCTGTCTCTTATGTGGGCCAGGATCAGATGGTTAAGCCCACCTCCAGCGTGGGATATTAAGTCGAACTTTATTCAATATTGCATTGCGTGCCACGATACCTTTCTCGATGTGTTTCCTATTATCCCTTTTGTCTAATCATGTCTCCTTTTTCTACTTATCTTCCCTGTGTCCCGGGTCTCATGAAAGAAGAGTTGCGGTCTGTGTTTCAAGATATCTCCCTGTACGACATACTTTGGTGTTGATTTTGGGTGGTTGGTGGTTTTATTTGGTCTTTTCTTTTCTTTTCTCCCCCCCCCCCCCTTCTTCGTTCTGGCGCTTCTATGGCGGTGTTTTCTCTCCCCTTGATACCTCATGTGAATCGACATGCCTTTGTGTGAATCAACACGTACTTTTGAAGCTCATGTGTTCTGGTATTTACGTTTATATTGCAAGGATCCAAGAATATTGAGATGATGATTCCACCCAGTGACCTTCTAATTGACCACAAGTAAAATACCAAGTAACAATTACCGAGAGCAACTTGACGCTAACCAGAGCTTTGAGATAAACCCAACGAGGTTATACGTGTCTATATCTAATCTACATCTGCAACTAATTTGGCCGTTGAATCCTTACGCTGAGGCTCTGAACCCGCCAACTGGCGTACTTTACCCGAGAAATCAACCTCGGCTCGTCACGCGGGGAAAGCAATTACTACCTCAGCCTACTCTCTTCGACGCCTTCCAATCCTTCTATATCTTCTTTCTCTTTCTCCTTGCTCATTACCTACTACGCACCCCAGGAGCATCCAAACATACCCTATCTCACCATTTAAAATGCGCGCCGTCCAAGTTAGCCAATATGTAAAGGTTCGCAACACCCACATCCAACCCAAAACACCTGGCTCTATCAACCACCCAAGTTTCCCCCCCTCAAGGAGGGAGCACAAATAACCTCTCCAAAACATCAACTAACTCAACTAATTACTCATTATTAGGGACCTCTTGAGCTCAAGATCTCCGATGTCCCAACCCCCTCCCCCGCCGCAGACAAGTACCTCATCGAAATCCACTCCGCCGGCANNNCTTCTTCGACATCCTCCAGATTCAAGGAAAATACCAACACCAGCCCCCACTCCCCTGGATCGGCGGCATGGAGTTCGCCGGCACAATCGCCGCCGTCCCATCTTCCACGTCCTCCCCACGCTTCAAGAAAGGCGACCGCGTTTTCGGCGCGACCCAGGGCGCCTACGCAACGCATATCCTCGCGCCCGAGGCCACGCTGCTCCCCGTCCCGCAGGGCTGGAGCTTCGAGGATGCGGCGGGCCTGTTTGTTACGGCGCCGACGTCGTATGGGGGCCTGGTGCACCGGGCCGGAGTGAAGCAGGGTGATTGGGTGCTTGTGCATGCGGCGGCTGGAGGGGTGGGGTTGGCTGCTGTGCAGATTGCGAAGGCGAAGGGGGCGGTGGTTATTGCGACGGCTGGGACGCAGCGGAAGAGGGAGGTTGCGAGGGAGTTTGGGGCGGACTATGTGATTGATTATACGGATAAGAAGTGGCCGGAGCAGGTGAAGAAGTTGTGTGCGGAGAAGAGGG
>KZ118892.1:13797-88910 GCA_002153405.1 Mycosphaerella populi pn0402 | reverse complement strand
AATAGCTCTATACTTGACGACCTAGGAACTCCGTTGTAACGGCTGCAAATTTTATTTCACCCATTTCCTTTGGTCGGCCTTGCAATGACCGTCAGCAGTGTCTGCCTCACGTCCACCGCGGCGAAAGATCATGATGAAGCCGAGTCATTTTCAACAGAAAAAGATATCGAATCTTCAGCAAATCATGCAGCTCCACCGCCCCCTGTGAAAGAGCTTAATCTAGTTGAATTCGATAGCCTTGAAGATCCATATATGCCATTAAATTGGCCATTCGGGAAGAAGGTGGTCACTACACTTTGTTATGGACTCACTACTTGTTGGATTACATTTGCATCAGCTATATACTCTGCTGGCATGTCTGGGCTAGGTGAAGAATTCAATGTCAACCCAGAGGTTACAGCTGCGGGAATCAGTCTAATTGTCTTTGGATTTGCTGCTGGGCCCCTTTTGTGGGCGCCCCTCAGTGAAGTATATGGTCGGAAATGGACCGTTTTAGGAGTATGACTCCAATGAAATAATGTGAGAAATCGCTTTCAGCTAATAGTTCGGACAGCCATATTTTGTTGCCGGTATTTTTTCATTTGGTACGGCCACAGCAAAAGATATCCAAACCGTCCTTATCACTCGTTTCTTCACGGGCTTTTTTGGGAGTGCGCCTGTGACTAGCACTGGTGGCGTGATGGCTGATATTTGGCAGCCGCAGGTAAGAACCACGCTTGAAAATATCCCGAGGAATAATTTGTCAATCTGAAACTCTCTAGCAACGCGGTGTCGCGATCGTTGCATACGCGATTGCTCTCGTGGTGGGTCCAACTACGGGCCCCATCATTGGAAGTGCGATGGCTTCTTCTTATTTGGGATGGCGCTGGACAGAATACATCTCTGGAATTGTTATGCTATTCCAATTTTTTGTTGATGCCTTGGTATTAGACGAGAGCTACGCGCCAGTATTACTAACTTATAAGGCCCAAAGACTGCGGCTGGAAACCAAGAACTGGGCATTACACTCCAGGGTAAGAATCTTATCTTGCTGAATTATCGAGGCATCGCTCACAATATCTTCAGCAAGAGGAATCTGAGATCTCTGTAAAAGAGCTTACAAACAAATATCTTATTCGGCCATTCCAGATGCTAGCGACACCAATCTGCCTGCTGATGAGCATCTACGCCTCCTTTGTGTATGGTAAGTGGGATCTGTTGTACCTTTGCAAAGTAAAAACCTCACATTTTCTTACCATTCTACGCATTAAAGCCATTCTATATGCCAATCTTGAAAGTATCTCCATCGAATTCAGAGAAATCCGTGGATGGAGCCCAGTAGTTGCATCGCTTCCCTTTGTGGCTCTTTTGATAGGTATCTTCTTCGCCGCAGCCGTCAACATCTACAACAACCAGTACTACTTCAAGCAATTCCAAGCAAATGGAAATCGACCCGTCCCAGAAGCACGCCTCCCACCCATGATGCTGGGTGGGTTTGCGTTCACCGCAGGCTTATTTCTCTTTGCATGTAAGAGCCCTGATAATCGATGCTGGATGTCGTGCTAACAAGGGCAAAAGGGACCTCATCTCCACATATAAACTATTGGCCTTCTATTGTAGGCACTGGTTTGATCGGTCTTGGCTTCACCACCATTTTTCAGTCTGCGCTGAACTACCTGATTGATACCTTCACGAAATACAGCGCTAGTGCAGTGGCAGCTAATACATTCCTCCGGTCGGCCATGGCGGGTGCGTTTCCTCTCTTCGTTATTCCGATGTACCATAACATCGGGGTTGATTGGGGCGTTACGATATTCGGTTGTATCTCGGCTATCTTGATCCCCGTACCTTTTATGTTCTTTTTCTGGGGAAAGAAGATCCGCGCGCGAGGAGATTGGAGCAAGCATACTGTTTGAGCAAGAGAACAGGAGTCTCTATTTGTCATCATGACCAATCAATAACTAAATTAAATCGTGAAACCTAGCCCAAGTACAATTTCAAAAAGAAACACCCCACTTCATAGTATGCCTTACATGCTTAGCAAGGTCAGTGCGGAGCGTGTTTCTGACATCCGTAGAACCTAAGTCAGAAATGGGATTGTCAGAAAGTCAGAAAGTCAGAAAGTCGGGCGGCTTTTTAAAGAGCTAGAAAATCATCGTTGTACAATTATCCTTCTTTCACTTTCATCTTTTCACACGACCTTTTTCCATCATCCTTGCGCCCATTTAACATTTGTTGATACTCGGTGCGGATATATCGATTTAGCCATGCCATCCCTTGTCATTGTCCCCGGCTCATTCAGCGGGCCGGAGCACTACGCAGCTCTGCTTCCACTGCTCCAAAAAGACTACGAGGTGATTGTCGGCACCCTTCAATCAGCCGACCGATCGCCACCTCGCAAGCCTGCCACCCTGCAAGAAGATGCAGCGTACTTCCGGGGAATTATCGAAACACTAGCTTCCCAGGGCAAAGATGTTGTCATCATAGCACACTCGTTCGGCGGCATGGTCGCAACTGAGAGCGTCCAGGGGGTCACAAAGCAGGAAAGAGAGGCTAAAGGGCTGAAAGGTGGCGTGGTGAAGATTATTTACCTCGCTTCTGTTCTCCCCGACATAGGGAAAAGCTGCGTAGATGTGCAAGGGGAAGTAGTTAGCGCGCCGGGATTTACGGTAGAGGTAATGGTTCCGGGATGCTCGAGAAAATAGCTCCGTCATTTTCAAATTGCTGACATGGTCTAGGATGATTTCATGTACTTAGATGCAGAGACTGGCGCAAGCCTCTTCTACGAGCTACCCGCCGACGAAGCCACGAAATGGGGGAAGCTGTGGCATGCCCAGTCAACTCCGAGTTTCAGCGATCCGTTGACATTCTCTGCAGTCGACGTTGTTCCTGTTGTTTGGCTTCTCACGGCCAATGATGTGGTGGTGCCGCCGGCCAGGCAGACCGCAGCCATTGAAAGGTTGCAAGCTCGGAATGCCAAGCAAGTGTCTGTTGTCAATCTTCAGACGGGACACGTGCCTAATGTCACGGCCCCTGAGGAACTCGCCAGAGCCATTTCGGAGGCTGTAGAGTAGGTTATCTATGTGGTAGGGCAGAGTTTCCACCCTAATGAAGCAGATCATGGACTTGATAATTGGGGGGGGGGGTTCGTGGCAATGCGATTTTGCTATTAAGAATGATAATTTGATTAAATATGCTTTATCTCAAGACTCTTGTGTCAATGTATGATCAAATAAGAATCCCCATTTAGCCGCAAAGGACTTGCAAATGATCCAAGCTTTGGGATCCCAAGGATTTCCACCTCGTTTGATTTGAAAGCTTTCCATGCAGAAAATGTCACGAATAAAGTCCTCTCCATCTACCACTGCCAGCAGGGAAATAAGTCTATCGCGCATGTGAGGAAATGGAAATCGATCAATCCATGTCGGATGATAATTTGTCAACTGGAGTGGCGTTGGATGTAGATCGACAGGCACAAGTTCTGGATGTACCAAGGCAGGCGATATCGCGGGCAGGGTTGAACAAGCAATTCCCAAGAAATCGCCATTGACATATAAAGCCGACCAGATGTTCATTGGCAGCTCTACAGAGATTTTGCTCCTCATAAGAGGGAATGATGCCGCTGTTGGATCCCGTGAGGTATCGATTTCGGGCGGGATACTTTGGGCTGATCTAACTGGCCGTTGTTCCTCTCCAGCATAGCGATTTTCATAGGTAGTGATATGTGAATTCTTTGAGGAGCTCTTTTCACCCTTTGATAGGCGTTGGCCTATGACAATTAGTGATCTTCTATGTCTCCTTCCCCCAAAAGCTCTGTATACGTACGTCTTGCTCGCTGTGCTAGACGATCCTGGATTCGCTTGCGCTGTCGACGATCCTTCACGACGCTCCAATCATCTGCATCGTCTTTCCTCAGATCCATGCTTCGATTTAACCCGGTCATCACGATCAAGAGCGGCTAGACACATCTAAGTTGAGGGGGTACTCAAGGTCTCGGCCGTTAGTAAGACCAGCGGGTTGCTCTGTAAGCTTCGCTTTTCGGCCCCTTTTTTTCAGTTCGCAAAAAAGCGCTTCATTGTCCATCGATTTACCACAACAGAAACAAGATTCGCTTTTCTTGTAATGAAAGTTGACGGATCTTGATCGGCTTGCCATATATGCCTAATATCAGGTTCTCGTAAACTTCGCTGTTCAAGAATGTCTCATCTTCCTATCCAAGATCCGCAACTGACAAGGCTTCAACCTCGCCTCCCCAAATTTCGGCCCACGGCCCAGTGTTTTCATGATTCGGATCATGCCAGTAGCCATGACACTTTGAGTATAGCCCGTGTTACCTTTTGGCTTGGATGATGCGCTGTAGCCGCGAAGATATGGCACTACGATAGTATAGTGCTTCGCTAGACGCGGGGCGATGGAATGTCAATTATGATGGCTTTGTGGGAATCCATGGAGAAGAAGCAGAGGCGGTAGTCATGAATTTGATGGGTCTTTAACATCATTGTGTTCGCTTTTCACGCCATGGATGACCACGGGCCGGTCAGACTGGGTAGTGATGTTGAACCTGTCAAAATCTTCGAACAAGAGGGGCCCGCCTTGGGTTAAATATTGAGATAGATCAGTTTAGCTGAGTGAGTCAGTCGTTAAATAGACCTTGTATGGGATAAGTACTAGATGGCTCATTTACATAAGGGGACCTACAGTCTAGAGATTAGAAAGTAGAATCAGGCTCGGTTGACCCGGCCCTTCCTGTTGCAATTTAGCCAACGATAAACTCGCATATAGCTATATCAGAGCTTAATCCAGGACAATAACAGGGGAAAAACGGAACATGGTGAATTTATCTTGATTAAGGGGAAGACTGACAAATGCAAGAATATGGGCGACAGTCTCCTTCAGAAACTATACAACAGAAATCAGACAGGAATAGCTTCACAGAAGAAACTCGGGTGCAAGGAAGAAACTCATGGTACTCAGAATATATTCTTTCAAATAAGGCTGCATGCTAATATTCGCTTAGCAAACGTTAGAACCTATCTCCTGGTGATCCGAGTTCCCAGTCAAAGCTTCTCGAATGAAGGCAACCCGCTAGCAATTTCTTTCTGGGCCCATTCAAGATAGTTTTTGAGCCCTCCGAAATAGAATTTTGTTGCTGGTCTCCTCCCAGGAATATTCTTTCCAAAGAGCCAACTAGTGGTGGTCTTAAAAAGAGACCCTTCAGTAAGCCGATTGCAGAGATCGATCCACTCATTCTCGGCTTTTTCAGAAACCTCTAGGATGACACGGTCCTTGCCAAAGGAGGCTCTAGTCCTCTTGATGATATCGCTATCTTTTATGACAAAACAATCCGACGGGCTGATTTCACGGCCTTCGGCATATTCAATGCAGTTCATGATGAGGTTGACTTCAGCTTCAAGAACGGGCGGAAAATTTGCAAACGGACCTTGAGGGCCACCAACAATAAACATGTTTGGGAACTTGGCGCAAGCAATGCTTCCAAAAGCCCTTATCCCTTCTTTCCAATGATCTTGCATTGATTTGCCATCGCGTCCCGTAATTTTAATCCGCATATAGTTCCCTTCGATGACATCGAAGCCAGTTGCAGTGATGAGAACGTCAAGCTCGTGAATTTTTCCATCTGCAGTCTCAATTCCTTGAGATACAATGCGTCGAATCGGCGTAGATTGAAGATCAATGATATCTACGTTGTCTTGATTGAAAATCTGATAATAACCGCTATCGCAAAGCGGTCGACGAGCATACAATTCGCTTGGCTTGAGGATATCAGCCTTCCGGGGATCCTTGACAATTTCATCGATCTTGCTGTGAATAAACTTGCAGGCTTCCTCATTAGCCGCTCTGTCAGTTGCCACATCTCCAAATGCACTGAACATGAAGCGGAATCCATTTCCTTGGTCCCAGACCTCTTGAAACGCCTTTCGTCGCTCTTCGCCGTCTACCTCCATGGCTTTGCGCTGGGATTCAGGCACGCCAAATGCAACAGTGGAAGACCAGAGGCTCTTCCAAATCTCATCGTATTTAGCGTTTATAATTTCACGATAGTCGCTGGTGACTGGAGCCTGGCCACTTGGGACCGAATACTGGGCGTGACGTTGGAATAACTTCAACGCTCCCACGGTGGGCGCAATCGCAGTCATTACTTGTATTCCCGTTGATCCATTTCCAATGATTCCAACCCTCTTGCCTTCCAGATTCAAGTTTTCTGGCCATTTGGCTGTATGGACCAAGTCTCCTGCGAATGAGGATATGCCTTCGATATCGGGATGGTGAATCTTGGAAATGATCCCCAACGCGTTGATCAAGTACCGCGCATGGAATCTTACACCACCGGAGCAACTGATCATCCAGCGCGAAATACTATCGTCCCATGTGGCAGCGGTCATTTCGGTGTTGAACTGCATGTACTTCCGTAAATCATGTTTGCTGACAATATGTCGAAGATATTCCAGTATCTCAGGCTGATAGACATAGTGATGGGTCCATGGGTATGTTTGCAAGTCTTCCTTATCCCATGAATAGCGATAGAGATAGCTCTCGGTATCACTCATGGCTCCGGGGTATCTATTCCAATACCAAGTACCGCCTACATCGCTGGCAATATCGACGCACTGAACTGTGAGTCCCATACGAGACAAACGATAAGTTGAATAAATGCCACCCATTCCAGCGCCCACCACAAATGCATCGATAGTAGTAATTTCAGTCATGATGTTGGATAGATTAGTAACCTACCACCTTCTGATGAGATTATTTGCGGGGAAAGAAGGGAGGAGCAAAGTATTGGGATGATATTGTGCGCAAAACTCCTTTGTCACGACTTGTCGAAGGATCAAGACGGGCTATAGGTCACCCGATCGGTTTTTGTTTTCAAAAGCAAAATTATACAGGTGGTCTAATAGTTATGATTCTATCTTGTAGAGCAATGAGGTACTTAGGAAGGTACATGTTCTGATAGTGATGCAACAAAATGGAGAGCGGGGGTTTACCGAGGTCTTCAGTGCTATGCTCAAAGCAAAAGGTAAAGAACTTGCATCCTGTCAGTGAAGAGTACGTCGAATCTGGTTACAAAGGTACAAGACCAGGTTAAACTTACCCGAAGATTATTTCTGGTTTACTGTTCCAACACACTACTATATAACTTCCTCCGCGTAGGTCTTCAATGTAGACATGTTCTTTGGAAGAAGGAGAAAATGAAAACGATACAAAATAGAAATTCTGCAAAGCTTTGAATTTTAGAGAACGCTTGAAGAAGTGGGATTATATTGATTTGCGAGATCCCATCTTCAATGGCCCCGGAACAAAATGAGCGACGTTTCTTGTGTAGCTTGAACTATACCTTCACAGAGCAACCTCAAAGTTTCCAATTGTAAGTGCGATTTAATTTCCACATCGTCCAAGATCACAAAATTTCTACTGATATCTCATCGCCAAAGCTGTCCTCTATACTTTCCAACCGATCAGAAAGATCTCCTTCAATCTTGGGTGTTTGAGACCAGTGGCATTGGCAGGGAATTATCGCCCCACCTGTACTAAATAGTCCTTGATATCGATTTGGTTCATCTAGAAACTTGCGGGTTACTAAGCTATTCCCTGGGAGCTTTGGTGTGGGTCGATAGCAGTCCCAGTACATCCCTGAGCATGATATCGTCAATCAACTTAATCGGTAGCGCTGAAAAGCGCGACTTGGAAAGAAAAATCGCGAAATTTCTGGCTTTACCAGTAGCTGTAATATAATTCTGCTTGTCTAGCAACGGTAATGCAGATAATGGGAAAGTAGAAAGGTATAAGAGAACAAGTGTTTACGTGGCTACTAGCCGGGAGTATGTTCGGCCTTCTGAGCGAGGAATGTGAATGTTGGGGTCCGGGGAGTAATTCTCCTGAAACCCCGAATATCCGCAGTTGGGCCGACAGAGATGAACAGCAGCCTCGAATTGTACCCGAAAATCGCAATGCTAGGAATTCAATGGGCGAATCAAGCGAAAGCCCGCAAAGGGAAACGATGATCCTCTTCGGCCGAGTGCGGGAATGTCTCGGTATCGCGAGGTGGATCGAGCGGTTCATCAGATCCGACCTTGCGTGCTGATTTGTGTTGTTTCGCGCACTAACGGCAATTTATGGGGACAATCGTTAGAATTTCGCACTCTGATATGCCTTTGGCGCCGAGGTATTACTTATAGCGCCATGTCGGGGCACTTGATAATCCCGCCTTCTCCACTGTGCTGGCATACAAGGAGCAGCGCACCCCCCCCCACCCCCCCTGGCTCTACGCTTCCCAAAGAGTTTCAATCATGTTCTTGCGGCGGGCTTTTGTGTCACAACAGTTCATTCCCTCGCTCGGTGCGGGGGCACGCCAAGGCGTGAGATCATTCGGCATTTCATACCCTCGTCTTGCAATGCAGAACCATCTTCCAAGCATCGTGGCGGCTCCAGTGCACGCAGATATCATCCCTAGCGTCAAGCCTCAGCAGATATTATGGATCGGGTGCTCCGATAGCTGTTATCAAGAGACAACTATTCTTGATGTGCCGCCAGACGAGATGATGGTACATCGGAACATCGGGAATATGATCGTCGATGGGGATATTTCTGTGGAGACTGCTGTGAAACACGCCGTGACTGATTTAAAGGCATGATGTCAGACTCATATTGAATTCAACAAGGTCTAACTTGTTTCTAGGTCAATCATATTGTTGTATGTGGTCATTATGGATGTGGGATCGTGCAAGCAAATGCACGGGAAGGCTTGATGGGACCATGGCGGAAGTAAGTATTAAGAGGGAACGCTACATTGGACATTGAACTTACCGGCAGCCAGCAAACTAAATGCCCTTCATTCAACACATCAGCAGAACATTGACGAACTCCCGGCTTCACAACGCGATCGCGTCTTCGTCGAATTGAACGTCCTGGACCAGTTACATACCCTTGCGAAGTTCCCCGAAATTGCCAATGCCACGAGAACGCAGAAATTGAAGCTACATGCATTCGTTTTCGACAAGAAAACTGGGAAAGCATCACGGTTGACCCAGACCCTGGATAACTAACTATCTCGGCGGACCATGTCCAGAAAACAACTCCCCTCGTCCTCTACGTGGCACAATTCATGTTCATCAACATCGTATAATATTCTATTCGCCAAAGGATGCTACGGAAACCGACCCGGCCCGAAGACCTATAACGCCACTTACTTGGGAAGAGAGTAAATCTTCTTCACATCCGCAAGCACCTTCTTGAAGTCAACCTGAAGATCCCTTAGTAAACCGTCACGCAAGTCGAAAACCCATCCATGAACGATGGGGAACCCCTTAGCCTCATAACTCTGTTGGACAGCAGCAGTCTTGATGATATTGGTGCAAGACTCAATCACATTCAACTCGATCAATCGGTTGTATCGCGCATCGTCGTCGGAAATCTGGTCGAGCTCCTGCTCATGCAATCGGTACACATCGCGGATGTTTCGCAGCCAAGGGTTGAGCAGACCCAAATCGGCCGGGGTGAGCGCAGCCTTGACACCACCACAGTTGTAGTGGCCACAGACGATGATATGCTTGACATGCAGGTGCCGCACAGCATAGTTGATAACGGACATAACGTTCAAATCGACATTGGGCACAAGGTTGGCGATGTTGCGGTGGACGAAAACCTCTCCGGCCTCAAGGCCCATGATCTCATTGGCGGGCACTCGGCTATCAGCACAGCCAATATACCTGTTCCCCACGAACGAATATCAGCATGACTCGCTAGCTTTTATTCAGCACGAATCTGGAGAATGACAACATACAAGTAGTTGGGAGATTGGCCACTGGCAAGCTTATCAAAGAAAGCCGGGTCAGCTTCCCGCTTGGACAGTGCCCATTCTTTGTTGTTCTTGAAGAGCTTGAAGTACTGCTCCATTTCACTGTTGTCGGACGCCATCTTGATACGCTATGGAGAGAGGACCCGGGGGGAAAAGTGATTGAGGGTAGACCGGGCTAGACTTCGAGGGCTGCGAGTATAAATAAGGAGGATGGAATCAATTCGAAGCTGTCCCCAAAATTTCGAGGTGGGATGTAATTACGACCACATTACCCTCAACATTGACAGCCGTACGCCCGCGCAAAGCCACGAACCACTGATTTTGCCCGCACTTTGTGGGTTTTCGTGACTCCCAACCCGCCACCTGACTTTCCCGCACCCGCCGCTCTCGTCACCGCCTGTATCGTATTTTTACAGCGTCCCCGGAAAGACTCTTTTGACAGTCCAAATCAACGTGGATCGGGAAATATCGTAAAGTTTCCATGACATGTTATCGTGCCACGCCGGTCATTCTATACGAACTTTTTTTTTTTTGCATTTTCGGTAAGGCATTGATGAATGGGCTTTGTGTACATGTACATGCTAGTCCCTCTCGGCGGCCTCAGTTCGGTCACCGGGAATTACTCGGTGAACAGGCTAAGCAAGTGCATGTCTACAAGCTCGTATTCCACCATTGCACATCTAATCCGGGATAGCAATGCTCCGTGGGGCGTTTTGCGCATGCACGCCAGGAACTCCATTGATTAACTCTACATTGGCATTGTTGGATACTTATCACGATTCCTGGACTCGGTCTTTGTACAACAATAGATGTGTACCACAGTCTAATATCTGAAATCCACCTCCATCTACTCCAACTGACATGATAACCCATACGAGCCTCGAATGGGAAGATCAAAAGTCTTTGCCTTTTAAACTACCCCTCAATCCCACAACACCAACACGCCGGAGATCATAGTTCTCATCAAGCTGCTTCCTGCATCATTATTCTAAAGTAAAAAGGGCGATATGTACGATCATCTGTAGGAAAATCATCTTTGTGATTCTAGCAGATTCGAATAATTCGTTATAGATCATAGCCGGATGGAAACTCACGATCCGAAGCTTGTCCGCATATACATCCTTGCCATCCGCTGTAAAAGCATTGTGCCGGCGTTTTTAGTCAAGCCATATGCAGGCTGTACAGAGGCGAGGATGAGCTGCGAGGAGTCAAGCATGTTGATTGCTTGAGTTAAAACATTGAGAACGACCTGTAACTTTGCATTAGCTAACTTCAAGTTGAACAGCCTGCTAGAAACTTAGGGTAGTTAGAAGGAGGGGCGATACTTTCTAGGGTATCGGGGTTAGCAGCGGGGATATCCCCACCAGCGACAGATGCCCGATTGGTCCAGAGCTGACAACCACGTTTGTCCTCCACGCGGGCTATCAGTCAGGAGCCTTTACAACGCGGGGGAGCTCATCAGAACGATGGGGCTATCAGCACATTTGGATGATGTCACAACACCACAATCAGCCGCAGACATCAACACTATAGCCGCCTATCTTAGCGACTGTGGACTACATGACTTGGCCTCTTCCCCGCCAGCCGACTGCATCGTCGTGTGTGCTTCAGAGGCTCTCTATGGCGCAGAAACCATTTTTCAAACACTCCAAGACAACCCTGGCATCACAAAGTGCCTGGTGCTCTGTGGTGGTATCGGTCATTCAACCCAGCTCCTCTACGATGCTGTCAAGCAACATCCCGTCTACCATCGAATCGGGGACGACATCGAAGGCCTGTCAGAGGCACGAGTACTCGAAGCAATTCTGAACAAATTCTTCGACCGATCAGTCATGACATCACAAGGGTGTCAGATTCTCATTGAAGACCAATCCACCAACTGTGGGCAGAACGCTCTGTATAGCCGGCGGGTGCTGGAAGATGCCGGGTTCAATACGGCTAAAGTTTGCATTATCAATCAAGACCCGACCATGATGCTCCGGACAAGGGCCTCATTTGTCAAAGTCTATGAAGACGCTGGCTCGTTCGTCTCATTTGTTAGCTTCCCGGCCTTTGTGCCTAGAGTTAAAATTTCCGCGTCCGCTTCTGGAGCATTTGAATATGAGGCCCTGGACACGGCCTCACGCCTGTGGTCTATCGACCGATTCCTCGAATTGATCATGGGCGAAATCCCACGCATTCGGGACGACAAAGCCGGGTATGGACCGAAAGGCCGGGGTTTCATTGCGCATGTCGATCTCCCGATGGACGTCGAAGAAGCGTGGTCGCGATTGAAAGTCGTCCTAGACGGACACAAGCTTAGATGAGCTCGTCAAAAAAACAAAAAAGAAGAACAAGAAGAAGATTCCGGGTTGTTGCCGATTAATCCAAACGTATGATCTAAAAGTAATGCCTCAGTTCGGGAGTTGATGGCGAATGTGCCCAACCCAGAAAGAGCACCAGGGGTCCGTGATCTTCGGGCTGGCCTCGGTATCCAAGTCGAGCAATGTCGGCGATTGAAAGAAGGTCTGGCGGATGACATTCCGGGCCGGCAGTGTCCGAGAAGGTCGCCGCTAATGCAATTGCAGCTTAAACATCCGTGAGGTATTTACGTCGTGTGCATTGGCGCCGCTTTGATGCCATTATTTTCGCCAACCCGGTGCTCTTGAAACACGATTTGGAATCATCTCATCTTGTTAGTCCAATAGGGACGTGTCTGATAATGGCGCAGACGGACTACATGAGGATAGAGGAGACCTCTGGTAAACGGTGATCCCCCAACTCCACATCCCGGGGCGACGGCCAGAGTTGCCAAACGTAGAATTAGACTTCCCAATATGAATTCCAAGCCGCGACTTGCTGAAACCCCTTCTTCAAAGCTTGTCTATGCGCCTACTGAGATTTGTGCCCAGTGGTCTATAGTTGTTTTTAGCTATAGCCGACAAGGCGACATTCCGGATCGTCCTGGCCCACGCTCGCGTGGAAGGAAACTTTCGGAATGTTCCCACGCATGCATATCGCGAGATATCGACTGCATGATAGGCAAATCATGATATCCCACCAACAATTTCGCTTTCAGTTGTTAAGTTGAGGACCGCTGCTGCATTGAATTGATGAATCATTTTCAATTGACTGGTGCGGGCCGCCTTGGGGGTTTGTGGTTCTTCAAATACTCGGCGGCCCCTAAGTCCAGGAAGTATGGGCGTCCGTGGAGACATCATGAGATTCAGTCCGGGGGCAATTGCCCCGCGGGGGAAACGACCCCAGAGAGCAGTCTTCCCCGATCAATGACAGAGCTGTCTGGTGCGTTATTGTGGGCCTCCGTCCCTTAGTCTTCCCCGGAAAACCCCGCTCTATGGGAACAAGGTCCAGAAAGCAAGGCGAATGACGACTGTCGCAATAGGGCCTGACCAAGAATGTAATCCAAATTATAAGAGAGGGAAGTTATCCCGCTAGAATACACCTCATGCCTATTTCCAAGATATCCTCACTTTGACCAACTACAGCTAAGCGATCGCTATGGCCGCCAAAAGCGAACCAGTATCTGAAGCTAACCCCCGTTGGGCTACCAAAGCTCAACAGGCAGGTGATGGCTCAGCGGAACATGATGAAACTATTGTTGGCGAGACCAGCTGGATGCCCTCAGTCTCGTACGGTGGCTCTGGTATTGGTGCCGTGCTGAGTTCTGGATATGTCTCCGGCGCGGCTGTTCTCGCCTCATTAGGTGGCTTCTCAATGGGTTACGATATGGGCGTTATCTCAATTATCAATGTTATGGACCAATTCCACGCCAAGTATCCCTTTGCGGGAACCTCATTCGGCGAGGAACTCATGACTGCAATGTTACTCCTTGGTGCATTTGTGGGTTGTATTTTCATGCCTGTCTTGGCAGACACCTACAGTCGAAAGTGGGCTTTGACTGTTTGCGTTATCGTATTTGACATTGGTGCAATTATCCAAACGGCAGCACCAAACTACGGAGCTTTAGTGGCTGGGAGATTTATCGGAGGCATTGGTGTCGGCACATTGGCTATGGTAAGCAACTTTATAAATCTGATTAGAAAATCTCAAAAGACACAAAACTAATAGAAATAATAAAACCGAAGGGTGCACCACTTTATATCTCTGAAATTGCGCCTCCCAACATTCGCGGAGTCCTGTTAGTGCTTGAATCAATCTCTATCACTGGAGGTGTTGTGATTGCATTCTGGATCACCTATGGAACTAGGACCATCCCAAGCGAAACCGCCTTCCGACTGCCTTTTGGTTTGCAAATGGTAACTGCTACTCTACTCGGAACTGGCATTCACTTCTTCCCATACTCCCCCCGCTGGTTAGCTATGGTCAACCGCAGAGATGACTGCATAGCGGCTCTTTCAAAGCTACGCGGTCTCCCAAGCACGGATGACAGAGTGCAGGCTGAATTTCATGGAGTCATGGCCGAAGCCAGCTTCCAAAAACTCGCACAGACAAAGCGACACCCCGGTGCCAAGGGCCTGAAGCTTGAACTCTTGCTTTGGACAGATCTTTTCAGTCGAAAGTTGTGGAGACGAACAGTTGTTGGCCTGGGTGTCGGCTTCTTCCAGCAATTTCTGGGTATCAACGCTTTCATCTATTACGCCCCAACTCTGTTTCAATCAGTAAGTCTTTATATATTGTCAACCCAGAACTGAGAAGTTTGCTTACTGACCTTCAATAGCTGGGTCTCTCTTCGAACTTGTCTACCATCATGTCCGGGGTATTCAACATTATCCAATTTGTCGCATCCATCGCATGTTTCTTCATAATTGAGAAGGTTGGACGTCGTCCGCTTGCCATTGGAGGAGGATTCCTCACATGTGTTACCTACGCAATCATCGCTATTCTCTCCGGACTATTCTCTAAGGACTGGCAATCCCACTCAAGCGCCGGATGGGCATGTGTAGCCATGGCATTCTTGTTCGTCTGGACCTACGGTATTTCCTACTCCCCACTTGGATGGGCACTACCCGCCGAAGTATTCCCAACATCATTCAGATCTAAGGGTGTTGCGCTATCGACTTGCATTATCTGGATTTCGGACTTTGTAGTCGGTATCTCGATCCCTAGTATGATGGACAACATTGGATACGGAACTTATATTTTCTTTGCTGCTATGGGATTCTTGTCTGGACTATGGGCATTCTTCCTGGTTCCTGAAACAAGTGGAAAGACACTGGAGGAGCTGGATGAGGTATTTGGGGACTCGAGTGGGCAGGAAGAGAGGGACTTGGTCGCCGAGGCTATTGGAGAGCCAGTTTAGAGGTCCAACTGGACCATCACTGTACAGCAACAACCTAGATTAGACCATATATATTTCAAGATTGTTATAAAGATAAATACTTTGATTGACGATGCTCCAGCGAAGAACCTTTTCTGCAAGCTTCGAGGGAGGTAAGTTTATGGGAAGACTAGCACCTAAAAGGAAAGCACAAATATGCAAAGCCGGAAATCCAATATCATATGAACTCTGACCTCTGACCTCTGACCTTAAGATAGAACCTTACGTCTAAGTCTGCGTGAAAATGCATAAACTCATAGCAAATGCAAACGCCCAAACCTTACTCACGCGTCCGAGATGGCCTTCTCCCACTCCTGCTCTAGCCATTCCTTGAATGGTGTGTCCTCCAGCTTGTCAAATACCAGTGTCCAGCTGAGGGCTGTTATGATAGCCACCTTCTCAGCGTGCGTTGCATCGAGTATGTCCTGAATGACCGTCCGAACTTTATCCGAGCAGTGCGGTTCCGCTTGTCGGTAAATGGCAAGATATCTCCGGGCGCATGAATTATTCTCTGCCTGACATCCCATAAAGATAATTTTACAAAGGCCAATACGTAACCCAGATTTCCGGTGAATGTCTCGAGACTACCGCACTTGGAAATTTCTCTAACGATGTTGATATTAGACCAAAGCCAAATGACTAGATGATTTCTCGATTAGTTTTAAATTTCCCTTCTTGCATACGTGGCTAAATCGCGGTAATGTTATTAGACCTTGTCAATGCTGCTACTCGCGTGAGGTTTGTGTCGGCTGGACTTGTGGCACTTGCGAATGGATATCTCTATCTTGCTGGAATCTAGACCGCGAGCTGCCCTTCATATAGCGTGGCTAGTGTCCTCTTCTCTCCTTCTCTCTTGAGACAATGCGATATTAAATGCCAAGTTTTTTCTTTGGGTTTCTCTTTGAGGCCGTTAATAGCTTTGATATTTCGCGAAGCGACATGTTCTCGAACCCAATGTCGTTATTATACTGGTGCCGGGTGCTCTTTCCTCCATGAGCAATCAATTTATACCATAATAACCAGGCAGATGTCGTGAGATCCGGAGATTTCCGCTCCGGTCGATTATTTAGACCTTCCAGCCAGCTTTTTTGCCTTTTTCCTTTAGCACATATCTCGAGATAGCATTTACTCATTCATTCATTGTGCCTCTAGTATTTCCCCCTAGAGCCTTCATCAAGGAACTATAGGTGGAAGCCACAATTGTACGTCAATTTGCACGTTTTATTCTATACGCTTGTTTTGCCGCTACTAGTGCATCTTTAGAGCATTTGTTGTATAGGTCACTGGCCGCCGTTTTATAGGATAGAAATCTTGCTCTCTTTGGGACTTGGTCTCGCAAGATTCCAGAATCCGGTGATATGGCATCCTCAAATTGAAATATACAGTGAAAGTAAAATCGAGATGACGAAGCTCGGAATATAAGTAACGGAAAAAGAAAACATAGGAAGCACTGAAGTGGTCAAATCGAATCTGAAGCACAGAAGGCCAGCCCGCTATGGAATCTTTTCCTTTACGTTATGATGGACTCAAGTGGAGACTATCTGGGCTTAAGATGTGGTTTTGCTCTCGGTGTGGATCCACACCCTGTCGGGAGTAGGGTGTGCGCCGATGCGGCGGTATATTACGCATACACCGGAGAATACCGCGCTAAGTTTATACTGTTTCTTATATAAGGAAGTCACTAGTATAAGAACCAAAAGTGGCATAGTTTGAAATGCAGAATTGTACACCTTACAGTGATTTTCAGTACCTTACCATTAAAAGAGGTCCCACTCCATCACACCCAGTGGCTGCCCGATATCACTCGATGGGTTGTGGTAACGACCTACTCCCGATGTCCCTAATGCACTTCACAGAAGGCAGGATTAAGAGCATCCCGACTAAGTAGCTACGTGGAATTCTAGAAATCACCCTGCCTATGCCCATTTCGAGGTCACGATATTTACCGCTCTTATCACTACTTCATCTAATTCCTCGATTCCCCCCAACAGGTATAAATCGATGGCCGACTATTGTTATTGAAGTTGGCGCTTTGGAATCGAAGAAGAAACTTCGATTAGATGCGGCATGGTGGATAGCCAACAGTGAGACGCAGACCAACATTGTGATTACGATATCAATACATAAGTCAGTTGCCGGAATAACTTTTGAAGTTATCGTGCTATAAAATTCGGAACCCTGATGCTGGTATCACATTCAGCTGTAAGGAATTTCGCACGTGTTTAATCAGACTATTCAGGAGACAAGCTCCCGGTTTGAACAGCGTATTAACACAAGCTTCCGGCGACTACCATATAGCCGTGGCTTAAAGTGAGGGAGTGGCTAAAACGCGCAGATCATGTAGTGTAAGACTTCAAAATTGCGCACGCCAAGGTGAATTTCAGGAAAAGTGACTTTGACGACCATGGGCTAGCTGCTAGCTGTGGGTCAAAATAGCTTAAATTTGCCCTCGTTCCTAATCCCAAAGCCGAAATCAACATACAGTGGGCAGCGGGCAGTGGGCAATCGATGGGTATTTAAGGCAAAGACTGCTCTTCCGCGCTGGACAATGGTCCGATTTACTTTTGCGAAGATCTGGAGATTAGCTGCCCAAAAACCCGAACCATGGGACCCTGCGAATATGGCGTTTTTGAATAGCTTCAAGAAGTCGTCCGAAGAAATGTATAGACGCAGAAGTATTTCTCCCTAAATGATTGCAATAGCTCAGCAAAATTGCATTTCAGATGACTTGAAGGCCCTTGGGACATCGGCACTGCTTGCCACTAATGTGTTCATACAGGATGAAATCAACACAGCCAAGGTTACGATGACACTGAACGGAGATTTTCGAGGGCACAAAGAAGCGGCGCCACCAAGTTGCTTGTGTGCCGTTCTCGAAAATTTCTGATGAGAGCGAAAGGTTTCACCATCAAACTCTATTTTCAAATCGGAATCTGGAGTAAGCACTAGCCTATCCGTTAATTGCTATGCAATACCTGGAGGTGCAGGTATACTTCACAATCTGTGACTACAATGGCTCGACGCCTAAATTAGTGATGAATATACAAGATCAGTTTTCTTTATGAAATATATACAAAAACAAATGATGTTTATATTGAAGCTCAGTGGCGATACCCTATTAATATAGTTGAGTCTGCGATTCGAAACAGGATCAGCATGACCCACACTTCATAGCCGGAATCTACCAACGCGCGCCAATTGCTTGCATGTTCATTACCGAGCCGTCTTTGCCAAGCGATCTAACACAGGAGGAGATGACCTTGTCAGCACGAAATACGAAATATGTACTCCCCACATAACATCGTTGACTATCATTGCCTCAATCAAGCTAGAACTAAAAGCTTCTCACTCATTGTGAGGCGAACCAACGTGAATCCTCTTCATCAACGACGAAGAGAATCTTTACCCAATCGATGTCCTATCCTCATCTTGAAAGGCTTTCATTCTCAACACTGGACAGGGACAAATCTTCCGGTAAATGATAATACAGAGTAATTCCTCATTTACGGCATTATTTGCTCTATACTTAGTACAATCTAGAGCGTTACTGGAGTTCAGGCATCATCTTCTCTAGAACGCGCCGATACTGCGGCGCTCTTATTGCCGACGTGCCCCTCATGGATACCAGAAGCGAGGCTTTTTGAAACGAAATCTTCCTACAATGCCAGCTATAGACTACCTGGATACTGCTAGCTCTGTATACCAGTGCTATTTGTTTGACGACCAAAGGTAATCTTGAGATCTTGTCTACGATTAATGTAGGAGGGAAGTCAATATTTACAATTTTCATGAAGTTAGCATAATTCCTTCATTTAATAGTCAGCCTGCACTGAAATTCCATGGGCTTTTGAACCCCCGAACCACCGAGGTGAATAACCGGAGACCCAAATAGGCTTAGGGCCCCGAGGGCGTCTCACGAGATAAGGACGCGAGAGGGGAGGCCTTACCCTTGAATATCGTCTGATCAGTCTCCCTCCTACGCCAAATCTTCAAAGTCTAAGTTTCGAGTCAAGCTTTCAACATGGGTTCGTCCGCGCCAAATTCTGTCAAGTTTCAAATACTTCCAGCGACGGAAGATGACTTCGTCGCTTTGGCTTCAGTCGAGTCAATCGCCAACCATAATATGATCAAGACGAAGCCCGAAAACAATATAACAACAATCATGTTTGGGTCTCCAAAGGAAGAATCTTGGCAAAACCGTGCCAAGGGGCTGATCGAGACATTGCAAAAGGACCCCAGCAGCAGGCACTACAAGGCGGTGGTCGAAGAGAGCGATGGGAGCCAAAAGATCATAGCTTGGGCGAATTGGTTTTTCAAGACGGATGACAGTGAAATCGAAGACTGGAAGGATATTGAGTGGCCGCCGTCTGTCAATGCTGCAGCCGCAAATTTGATCATCGGCGAGCTGCGAAGAGCAAGGAAGAAGCATATGGGTAGCAAAAGGCACGCCTGTGAGTCTCCAAGTTTTATGATTGCAATTAAAGATTAGTTACACAGAATTATGGTGCTGATTCCTGGTCCAAACAAGTTCTGGAAGTTCTTGCAACGCTGCCAGAATATCGCGGCATTGGCGCCGGCTCTGCGCTTCTCCAAAGAGGTATTGACGATGCCGTAAAAGAAGGACTGGATGACTTTTACTTATCTGCAAGTGAAGATGGGCACGATATCTATGCAAGGTTTGGATTCCGTGACCTCGAGCCCCTGGGTATCAGCTTGGAGCCGTTTGGGGGGTCCAGCAATGCCCCAGTCATAACCATGAGGAAAATAGGCCATAGCAAATAAGAGCCGTTGTACGCGTGGAAATACTTCCACAGGTCGTCCATGATTTTTTCTAGCACATCGGAGTTGTAATTATCCAGTATATAGCCGGGGGTGGAGAAATCTACATACTCTATGCTGGTCCTCGGTGGCTTGGCTAGACGCGTCCAGGCGGTCTGAGCCTAAAGTCTGAACCCTCATGCCCCATATTCAGAGCACCAAACTAGACTCAGACTTTTCAACATCCACCTGCACTTCCCTGCCATCCGGGTCCGTTGCGGAGCCCAGACGCGTGGAATCAGAAATAATTACCGAGTGGCGTCTGTCAATCGTTTCCCGAACGTCAGGGGTCAATCAAAATACAGAATGACCCACGCCAGACTACAACCCCTTCAATTATTATAAATTTATTTATTGGATCCCAGTTCGTGGTCGTTGCAACAGAGCCCCCAGAAAGATGCCACCAATTCAACGATCCGAGGACAATCCTTTCCAGGTCTTGATCGCAGAGACCGAGGGAAATGCGGTGAGTAAGGGTCTTCGAATTAGGAGCTTAGATCTTGTATCTCATACCCCACACCTCCAAGCAGATCCAACTCCAATCGCGTTATGCAAATCATCGGGCCAATAGAAATGAGCAACAGAAAGCCAAAATTCTCGATCGAAGCTTCGAGGGGTGGTCTATCGACAACATATTAAGAAAGCTCGACGGGCCAGAGAAGGAAGATGGGTATATTGACCCGCGAAGCTGCCTTTGCATCTGGGCGCGACCGTCACCCCCCATCCATGAATTGATTCAGCGAATCCAGAGCGAGCTGAAAGATATCGCCCCTTGTGAGGCTCTTCGTCTTCCAACTCGTTATCTGCGGCTGACTTTTGCTTCTTTCGGTAGCAATATGGCTTATGCCCACTGATTGTTTACATCTGACTGTACTAGAGCTAGCGCATTCTTTGACTGAAGAACAGATCGCCGATCTTGTTCAGACCTTCAGGTCATCGAAGCAAATCACCCCAAAGGAGATTTCGGATTACCCGACGCAGCATCAGACACGCCTACTTAAGCCAGCAGTGAGCTTCGACTCATCGGCATTGGCACTCAGTTTTGTGCCTGAAGCGGAAGAAATACCTAACGCGTCAAGCGACGAAAATTACTACTCTTATCACCATCTTCGGCGTGATGTGTTTGATATGGTTCGCCAAACTAATATCAATATTGGCTCTCGCTACGTTGTTCCCTCGGCGCATATTACGATTGCCCGCTTTATTAACCATGATGGGTTTTCAAAGGATGGAGGCGCAGTGGACCACGACCGCGTGAAGTCGCTTATTGATAAGATTGAGGACATCAATCAAAGACTTGAAACGGACCTTTGGCCCCAACAAGACGGCACTATCCGGGAAGGTGGTCAATTTGTCGTTGGACAAGAACAGGGCCTAGTTATACGACAGGGTAGACTTTGGTATGGCGGGGGTGAAGACATTCCCTACCACCCAATACCATAAGGCTCTGCTATTTCGTGATCTTGGGCCAAATATAGATATTCTAAATCATTTAAGAAGTGTTATCGGAAAATCGTTCAAAGCTGAAAAGATAAAGAAAGAAGATCCACCGAAATAAACTTGGTTTATGGAATGCAATCAAGTCATCTCGGCTTCTTTGATACAATCGGTCTTGAGGTGCGCCACGTAATCAGTTTCTCTTGCTTCATCTTGCAAAGGAAAAGTTCACCATGAGCAATGCCCTCCATCAACCCGTAGATCAGTCCCTGTCATGAAGCTACTTCCATCGCCCAACATATATAGAACAGGTGCACGGAACTCGTCTGTAGTGCTCAGGCGATAAAGCATGTTGTCACTGACCCACTGACTTTCAATACCTGGCTTCTTCAATGACTCAGCAGTCGCCGCTGTTTTGATATAGCCAGGAGAGAGTGAATTAACACGTATGAGAGGTATTCCAACCCGCGAACCCCATTCGGCGGCGAGGGAGCGGGTCAGTTGGTGAACCCCTGCTTTAGAAGCATTGTAACCCGCAGTATCCACGCCCTACTAGAATTAAGCAACAGGATTCCTCTTGGGGATGAATTCGACATTGCTTACCTTATTCGTCACGTATCCACTCATGCTAGCTACCAAAACAAGACTACCTGAATCATTTGTTTTTATCAGCTCGTTGGCGACGGCTTGCGCAACCAGGAATGTCCCTGCGACGTTGATATCCAGCATTCGACGGAATTTGTCAGCTGGGAAATCGGTCGAAGGACCATTTAGTGAGAGCCCTGCGCAAGCCACGAGCCCTCTAAGAGGGTACCGCAGCTGGGGAATAAATTTAGCGAATTGCCCCGCTACTGCTTTCTCGTCCGTGACGTCAAGAGAATAGTATGACAGCTGAGCACCGTACTTTTCAGCCCCTTTCTGTACATCAGCTGATTCGGGGAATAAGTTGTCAGTGACTTGTTAGGTAGGTCGGAGCGAGTGGACTAGAACGAACCCCAATTCGGGGCGGTGGGCGTAGGTGAAATGTCCATACAGACTACATCACCGCCGCTTTCAAAAATTGCAAGTGCTAGCGTTGTTCCGAGAAAGCCAGATGCGCCGGTTACTATTTTAATTTAGCTTTATCCTAAACGGTCAGATGGTGTTTTTGGAGCAATACTCAGGATCGTGCGGTTATCGAGACGGAAAAGGTCTGAAACGGGTCTGGCAGGATCTCCTTGCGACGGTTTGGTTTCCCGGTATTCGAGGGCGTGGACATTTCCGTCGCTTTTGTTTGCCATGTTTTATATCTGGGGAAATCGATAGAATCTTGAGCAAGGCAAAGGTAAAGAACAATAATCTTATGTAGGGAATAATCACTCTGTCTACGTCTAATCTTCTCTACTTCCCCGCACGATCAGCACAGAGGTACAGTCTATTCTAGTCTATCGGCCCGCTTAATAGCATATTGTTGGCCACGCGTGGCAGGAAGTGGGCACTTGATAAACTTTGCTCCGGTTGACGTGGGGTCCAATCGGCATTTTGATGGACCGACTGTTGCTTGGCCAATATTCGGAATTTATGGGGATAACGATCGACTTCCAATAAACGATGAATCTGCACGAATACTCAATTTTCACCGGATTGAGTTCCTTTGAAAAGCTTCGAGGGCGGGTCTTCGACATATAAAGACAAACATCCTTATCCCTCGCGCTTTTCAATTCTCGCACCTGGTATTCTTATGCATCGGCCACGTATGCATCTCGAACTCTTATATACATTGAGGGCAACGGTGGCGGATGGATTATAGCCTTGATGTCTCGAGAAAACGGTATATGAACGCTGAGGGATGTCACTAGCGTTGCCGCGGATAAGCGATACTTGGGGAATGAGTCATGTTGGCCCTGAATTTCCAAATTTCTGCCTTCCGTCTGTGATTCAAGTTCTGCTCCATTGGAATCAATCAAGGGCATCTCATTCTACAATGGCCACCGGGGCGCCAGACTACCGCTTTGTTGGGCTTGTCACGCGCTATTCCAGTGAGCATTAAGACCGTTGCTACAAGTTCATGTAGTTAACTAAAATTCATTAGGCTGGACTGCACGCGTGGAAGCTGTCCTTGAATATTTCAAGATTCCACACACGATGCAGTTTGTGAATCTCCATGATGTATGTGCCACTAGAGTTTAGTTGTTGACTTTAGCTGAGCACCCTTGTCGCAGGTCAAATCCGTCTCCCCAACAGGCCTCGTACCCTTCCTACAATGCCATTCGCTTGGAGAGACTCCCATCGGTGACTCGCTTGCGATCTGTGAATTCTTAGCTGAATCAAACCCGGAAATCCCCCTCTGGCCCCGAGATCGTCAGCTGAGAGCTGCAGCGCGTAGTGCTGCCGCTCAGATGCATTCCGGCTTTTCGAACCTACGCAGTATCTATCACACCAATTTCGTTGCGCGATATACTGGCAATGTTCCGATCTCTGAACCTGCGCTCAAAGATGTTCAGCGCCTGTTGGCCCTATGGGGTGAGTCCCGGAAGGCTACCAAGGCGCGCCTTAGTGTTCTCGGAGAAGCAGACGACGGATTCTTGTTTGGAGGCTTCAGTATTGCCGATGCATTCTTCTGGCCTGTTCTTTGGGTATGAAACTTCTCTCAGGTCCATTCCATATTCTGGACGATGGAGACTTTTGCTAACAGTCTTAGCGATTTCGTACGTACGGCCTGCCACTCGATTCGGCAAGCCAAGACGCACTAGCGTGGATGTCAACCATGTGGAATGATCCTGTGTTCTGTGATTTGAGCCAGAGATATTATCTCCAGGCTAAGGATCCAAGCACGCGTGTTTCCCAATATGATGATATTTGGCAAGGAAGGGAGGACATTACGTACGATACCATTCCTGAGGACTGGAAGTTCCCCAACAGCATGAAATAAATAAGCGTGCTCTAAAAAAAAGGTGTGACGGCGGCTTTTCACTCTTTCTACGGATATAGAATCCATCCTTGTTCATTATTTTGATCAAAATGGTGGTGTTTCAGGATCCTGGCAGGATATGAACGAACTTAAATTTCAGGAAGCGCAATTCTCAAATTGTGGGGCAGCCATTTGAGGAAGGCAATGAAGAGCTTGGTTTTTTGTAGCTTGCCTCATTATGCCATGTTAATACTATCTGGACTAGTAATATCCTCATTGGTAAAGGTCGGGCGAGAATAAAAACTGCCTTAGGCATATTGGCATGTCCAAATTTCGTCCATAAAAGTCTCGGCAATTCATCCGATTCTCAATCGCCCACCTTTGGCAAACATCAAGTCTAGCCGTGTGGCAGTGGTGCAAGTTCAAATATGGTGAGTTGGACTCTGTTTGCAATATAAGTCGGATTATGCCTTGTGCCAATCGCCAAATCTTTCTTTTCAGCCCCCTGTGTTGTCTCCGCATAAGCGATAAAGAAGAATAATTCCATGTTTGCGAAATGCTTCAGTCAGCGAGTTTTGCAGGCACTGTCTCCTCGATAGAGTTATAATTGCAAATTTCTCTTTCAAAATAAGTCTCTTTTGCGAAGTCGTGGCTTTCACCGCCAGCAACAGATCGACAGTACTGGCCCACCTTTCCGAAGATATAATATAAATCTATTGAGTGTGATGTTATGGTGTGAACTCGATGGCGAGCCTTGTCGACGTATTTTTGGAGAGAATCCTCACGCCCAGCGGAGTGGTCGAAAGGGTCAAGGCAAAAGGAACATGTCATGTCCCAATAGACATAGGCTCCTAACTAAGATGGTCTAGTTCTGGAGTATATGATATATACTATAATCAGGCATTACGGAATACTCAGGCGGCTCTGGGTCGTTCTGCCCAATCTGAATACTAAATCCACTCATATTGATAGCTTGGTCTTGTCGACTGGAGTGCAATGGCAAATCATCCACGTTTAACCCCATTCGCGATGCAAGTCGGCGAAGGGAGCTATCACATATATATTTCTTCAGAATATAATCCCTCTCGTCTATAATCTTGTTACTACCTAGGTAGCTACTCGAGTATTCTACCAGTTGTACCTCCTAAGTCAATTTCTACTCTCAACCTCAACTTATAGTAGACGTCCGATAGAGTAGTATCTCCTATTGTCTACTAACGAGTAAATAGCCTGGGTCCAGTCACCAAATAAAGCGGGAAGTGCTCGAGGCAGCCTGCGATAGGCGGTCTAGCGCGCTAGGAGCAACACTATTACCACCACCACACTACATTTAAGGGACTGGAGGGCCCGGAAGAAAGGAACGTGCCAGATCAATGCGTAAAAGGAGTATATTGATATATCTTGCTGCTGCTATCACTAAGAAATGCCTTTAAATATCTCAATGTACTGTGGTGACGGAAGAACCTTTCTCCCTAGGGAGCTAGATCCTAGGAATGTGTTCCGAACATTAGCATTTACATCCCCCTAGGATTGATCCTGTGACGCTAAGAGCTTTATCCTTTCGAGGAGCTCATTCGTTGCATAAGGCTTGTGAATCACATCGTCCATCCCAGCAGCCATCATCTGTGCTTTTTGCTCCTCCCTAGCGTTGGCGGTAACGCCTAACACTGGTAAATGTGTCTTACTGAGCTTCTCACGCTCCCGAATCATTCTGGTGGCCGAGTTTCCGTCCAAAATGGGCATCTCTTTATCCATAAGAACACAGTGAAAATACTGACCCTCAATCTTTTCGAGGGCCTCTTGGCCATCACCGGCTTCTGAGACCTCGAACCCCATTTTCTCCAACTTGCGAGTGAGAATTTGCCGGTTGAGAACATTGTCTTCAACTACAAGGATGCGCTTTCTTTCCCTCGCGCTGCTTCCGGCACCTGTTTGTTGCAAGTCTTTAGGATGTTCAGGTCCGCAGTTAGGAGGCTCGCGTTTATGGTTTGTGCTGCTACTCCGGAACGGTAGCTCTGTATTGGTTGCACATCTTCCTTTGTCGGCCCTAGCTGCATTCGAGTCGGCAGCAGCCGTGTGGGGCTTGAAGGGGGCGTCAGAGTTTTGCAGGTCTGTTTCCAATTCATTGCCTGCGGTCATGTCACTGCGAAGCTCTTGCACATCATCGCATGATCGTTCAACTTCAGTGTTAGATTTAGGGGAAATAGATTGGGCTTCCTCTAAAGATCGTCGAACCCGGAAGAAGAAACCAAAGGTGCTTCCCTCTCCATCCTTGGAGCTTGCACCGATCTCCCCACCGTGTAGGTGACAGAGTTTACGACTGATGCTGAGACCAAGACCAGAACCACCATAGACGTTCTCTGTCCTTGGGGTCGCCTGATTGAAACGTTCAAAGAGTCGCTTCTGAGCGTCTTCTGGGATGCCAGATCCGGAATCTTTCACTGCTACCATGATGTACGCAGATTCACCCACGCCCCATTCAGGACTTTGTGTCATATCCTGACGTAATGCGCCCTCGTTTGTTTCGAAGAATACAACATCTGGGGGATAAGAGGACGGCCGCTCTATTGAAGCGCCCATAGAAATCAATATTGACTTTTTATTTGTTGATTTGGCGGTAAATTTGATCGCGTTGGAGACGATGTTAATCAGCACCTGACTCATTCGATCGAGATCGGCCATGACCCATGTAATTTCACTTTCTTCATATGAGTTTTCAAGTTGGTATTTGAATTCGATAGCCTCTCTTCGAAGCTCTGGGCGGAATATATTCATAGAAGCCGAAAAGTGCTGATTTGGCTGGACCCGACGGGGTGTTAAAGTCAACATAGAGGAGTCGAGTTTAGAAAAAACCAAGACGTCGTCGATCAACTTCCTCTGATGGGCGCAACACAGATCGATGGTGCTTGTTGCGGTAGCGATCATTGACGCAGAATCATCATCCAAACTAGAATCATCTAGCGCTTCGACTATATCTTCTGTAGAATGCAGGATGGCGGAAAGAGGGTTTCGAATCTCATGGCTAATCATATCGACAAACCGTTCCTGCTGCTCCTTGCGTTCTTGCGCCTCCTTTGCAATCCGTGTTTGCAAAAGCTCAGCATTTTTCTCCGATGTGATGTCGGTGATAGAGCAGAGCAATGCAGGATTTTCCATCCCAGAGACCTTGCTTTCTGCATCATTAAGAGAAGTTAAGGTTGCAACGTACCAAAGGCATGACTCGCCGCGGGTCCGGTATTCAATACGAGTCGTGCCTTCTCCCCGTCTAACCTCGTGGTACCTGCGTATCACCTGGTCAAGGTCATCCTCAAGAATTGACTGAGACCAAGAACTGAAAAACCTCTTGGTGCATCCCGGGACGAGCTCATGGAAGCGACGGTTTGCAAAGACTATTTCATCTTGATGGTTGGAGATAACGATGCCAGTAGGCAAAATATCAGCTAGCTGTTGGGCAGAGACATTGCCCTCAGCTGGGGCCATATCCCTTTAACAGTCGAAGTTGTCCTTAATTAGCGAGGATTCTGGGGATGTTTGTAGCCAGGCTAGACTGTCAGCCAATGCTTCGAGAACTGGGCGACTGATTTCTTAGCATGAACAAATTTACAATAAAATGTTGGGTTTTTGTTCACTATTTTTGCATCGCCTTTCAGTTCGGTTTTATTTTTCATCTCTCGAGTCCGGCGAAAGGAGTATTAAGTGTTACATCTGCGGATGAGTCGTACATCTTTCCCATCGTTGACTATGTTGGCTTAGTAATGATTGATGACGTCATGACTTTTCTCTCAGCAGCTACTCCATATATCACCAGCGAGCTTTTCAAAGATTCCGGGGCCCTTAAAAAAATCTATGGATTTCCTATCGTATGGACAAAGAAAAATAATTCCAAAGGCCCTCAGTATATTTCAACTAGCAAACTGAATATCTCATGGAAAGTTACTAGAGACTAATAAAATAGGATTTTACACTCAAGCTAAGGAGCCAAATTCAAAAGCGAATATTAGATCCTTTCTTTTAATTCCAGCGACTTTTGTTATCAGCCCACCAGAGATCCGTACCTCTTTTTCAATGGATTAGATCAAAAGTTCTTCTTTCTGGCTGGTGTCCAGACTTCCAATCCGTCAATTGTTTCTCCAAAGTCGATTTAGAGTTCGATTATAATAGGGTGATGATTTTATATAGGTGTCCACCTGTAGAAGTTTTAATGGCCCATGCCAAAGGTGTGGTTTCCATTGTCCATATAGTTGATATCGGCCCCATACTCAATGAGATGCCTCATCATCTGCTACGCCCTCGCCTAGTACATATTATGCCTAGCTCATTCTTTTTCTCATTACTCAAACATTTTCTTAGCTTTTACAGTGCAATCGATCCCATATTTGTGCCTGAGGGGGTAGCAGAAGATCAAGATATCCTTCAGGCATGACTAGGGCTACAGGCATCTCCGAACTCCATTTCAACATGGGCCAGATGAGTTAGAGAATGATAGATGCTGGAGGACAGCGAGAGAGCGAGTGAAGTGGATACACTGCATTGAGCATGTTGACTGCCTTGCTTTCGTGGTTGCA
The DNA here is from genome assembly GCA_002153405.1 of Mycosphaerella populi pn0402. Classification (NCBI taxonomy): domain Eukaryota; kingdom Fungi; phylum Ascomycota; class Dothideomycetes; order Mycosphaerellales; family Mycosphaerellaceae; genus Mycosphaerella; species Mycosphaerella populi. Next base: position 60,129 of record KZ118892.1, on the reverse strand, counting down.
CTTCCGATTCACTCCAACCAATTTTTGGTTGAGGATCACCACGCTGTACGTCTGAAGTCCAAGCTAAAGAGATGATTCGGCGACTTCCAGGTGTCAAGTGCTGGCAGAGTATTTCTACAGTGCTGTAGGGTCCACCTTCGCTGCTGCAGAAGCACAAGACTCTCCAACATCTCCAACCTGCTCTGCATTCGCTAAATAGCAATGCATATTCGTGTATTCGCCTTCAATGAGGGCAGGTGGTGTGGATAAGATCTGGTGGTATAGGGTCACATTTGCCACAGCCATCTTAGGGTCTGCGAATGTCTCGTTAAAAAAAAGCTGATTACGCTGACACTTGCCATTATTAAGCAGCTGCGGGTGGTTAATTAGATCGTGAAATGTGTGTTCCGTGTACGGCGAGGATTGCGTGAGTGTGTACAAGATATCGAATGCTTCGGCGTAAATACCAGGCCCAGAAATGGTGTTTGGCAGCAGGAATGGCTTCACCTCAATGCTGTAGAGACCACCTGGTAAGCTCTTAACAGCTGCATCATCCGGTGCGAAGCTTGCTGGAAAAGAATTTGAACCCTCAAATGGGGAGACGCCTGCGGCAATAGAAGGTACAAGCGCCTGCAGATCATTGCCGTCGGTTCCTCCGATATAGTTATTGATAGGAGTATTAATAGGGGTTTTGCCATCCTTAGTAACGTCGACATATGGCAAAATGAGAGAGCCCTGCATAAGGGAAGGGATCTGCAGTGGAACGAGGTCCAACGCTGTCATGCGGATGTCGTTATTGTAGCCAGCTTGTACAATCAGCGGGTGCATGCCGGCAGGGAAGGAAGGAAGCACATTCTCGGGGATATCGAGGAGCTCATAGCCAGAAAGGGTACGAGCGTCCGCTTTTTTGATGGGGAGAATGCAGAATGCTGAAAATTTTTAACGACCGCGTAAAAAGTTTAGCATAATGGGACAACAAACTCGAATTCACAGACATGGTCCTTTTAGAAGGGTTGTATTGCGCGAGGGTGTTTGGACCAGCCTGCGCAGAAACAACGGCGTATATGGCCGCCAGGGCCGCCAGGTAAGACACTGGAAGCATCGTGATAAATTCTGCCACACAATATCAGACTGATTTAAGTTGCGAAAAACTATAGAGACAGCATATAACGAGAGGAACGAATTCAAGAAGATTTTATTTGCCCCTGATCTACGTTGCAAATGGACCCAGCTCGTGGCTTTTTGGCTAGTTCGATCATGCCTTTCGATCGATTCTCCGTGTCCAATCATTGTGGGGCGATCTATCTGAAAGGAAAATACCGCCGGGGATCTCGATTTGTAAAAGTCTTCCCCTTTCACTTTCAACGACTGAAAAACAGTTCCCATCCTGAGTTAACATGTTCCTTGCAATTTCCCGTGCATATTTGTGTAATCTGATACAATACATGCAGGATACAGTACACAACGCGTCGATGGAGGGGTGCTTTCTGCGCGCTTGTACAAGCATGGTCTTTGCTAAAACAGGGCCTAGGACTGGACTACAAAACCATTGCGGATAAACTCGAGCGGTGGAATGATTCTGGAGAGCTACATGGCAATTATATTCTAAAGATAGCAGTTGATATGCTTCGCACAAAGAAGTCAGGTAACGGCATCTATTATTATGTTCTTGACAAAGTCCTTGATAAAGTTATGCAAGACGATGATAATACCGAAGGAACTCTTCACTGGACTATTGAAAAATCAGCAAGCCGTCGTGTTCCGACACCAACGCTAGCTGCACGCCATTACCTGCGCATCGCCAGTGGTAACCGCGCAGAGAGACTCGAGGTAGCCAGAACGATCCAAAGTCCAAAGCCATGCCTCTTTTGCCAAGGATTGGAACAGGTCCAGCGAGCTTCAGATGACCAAGAATGGGGAATTAGTCTATTCGGATGTCTCCGCATTTCGCGAGGTAGTTGCATTATCCGATTCGACGACAGCTGATGGGTCTTACGCTTGGGCTTGAAAAGAGCGTAAGGTCTCTCGATGACGTTCGTTTTCGTTCGTTTAAAGTGGCCTCCGATTGGTCACTGTTGTGGTGGAGCCCCTCTACAAAGCAGGGACCAAGGCGGAGACGAAGAACGTGTGGAAATTGAGTTTGATAGTGTACCTTTCAGTACTAAATAAAAAGATATCATAGGCTGCGACAGTACCAAGTGGAGCCGCTTTTTGAAATGGCCGATTTAAGGCCCGAGTGGTTCCCAGGTAACTAACTTACCTGTGCTGTGATCCCTGTTCTATCCAGTTCATATACCTGATAGAGCAATCAATGGCGGCGATCGGTATTTAGGAGTTCCCTGCTTTGTTCGAATGAGAACTATGTTTGCCCCCCGGCATTTTCAGTATCGGAAATGAAGTAGAGTCAACATGCCCTTTTCTTGAGTATTTATATCCGTATGATGTCTTGCGCGATTCTTCTTTTTTGTCACGCCAGTCCTTCTTTAAAATCTCCAATCGAGAATACTTTTTATAAGACATAATGAAGATTACCTCTTTAGCTCTTTCCGGCGCTGCACTTGGTTTGGCTTCTGCCAACCCAGTTGCGAAGCGCGCTGTTACTGATGGTACCTAACCACAAATACTATTACCGTGATACCTCGCTGATGACTTCCTCTACAAACAGCCGATATTCTCAACTATGCGTTGACTCTTGAGCACCTGGAGGCTGCATTCTACGAGGAAGGCCTTAAGAACTACACCGAGAAGGACTTCATGGATGCTGGCCTTGATGGAACCTTTTATGCGAACCTGAAGATGATTGCTTCCGATGAAAAGACTCACGAAGAGTTCCTTACTCAAGCCCTGACTGGTAAGAGTTATATGCCTTCGATTAATGAAAGAACAATTATATTGATATTCAATTAGCTGCCGGCGCTCAGCCTGTTGAGGCCTGCAAGTACTCCTTCCCGGCCACCGATGTGAAGACTTTCCTCAGCCTTGGAAATGTCCTCGAAGGTAAGACGACGATATAAATGCCGGAAAAAGAAGAGAGCTGATCCATGTATAGGTGTTGGTGTCAGTGCATACCTCGGTGCTGCTGCTTCCATCATGAATGATACATACCTTACCGCCGCCGGCAGCATCCTGACTGTCGAGGCTCGACACAGTGCCTACTTGCGCGCCGCCCTTGGCGAAGCCCCTTCAGCCCAAGCGTTTGACAACCCTCTTGATTTGGACGAGGTGTACACTGTGGCTTCGCCATTCATTGCCTCTTGCCCTTCAAGCAATGGAAAGTTGCCAGTGAAGGCATTCCCCTCTTTAAGCATGTCCTCAATGGCTCCAGTCATGACTGGAGCCCAGATTGAGCTCATGGCGGGCTCCGGATTTGACACCTCGATGGACATGAGCGATATCCATGCTGCATTCATTACTGTCACCGGTCCTGTCTGGGCTACTGTCAAGTCCGATGGTAACGGAAAGTGCACAGTCACCGTTCCCAAGGGAGTTTCAGGCCAGAGCTATGTTGTTCTCACCAAGGGTAACACCCAAGCTACTGATGACAACATTGTCGCCGGTCCTGCTATTGTCGAGGTAAGATGAATCCATAGATTTTATTCCTACCCAGCTTCGTTTCTACGATCAAGGCTTTGTCGAGGCTCTGTCAAATTTATTCGAACTTCACGCAAAAGGCAATCAGCTAAAATCAATTTAATAGGTTGGAGCTATGACCGGTAAGATGGGCATGGGAGCTGGTAACTGTGGACAGAAGTCAGGCATGCCTACCGGAACTATGCCAATGTCGATGCCCACGTCAAGCCCTTCTATGACCGGATCTATGTCCATGTCCATGTCTGGCTCAATGACCTCTGGTATGGCTACCGCTAGCGCGACCCCCTCTTACAACGCTGCCGTCGGAAACAAGGTGGGAGATGCTTCGTTGACACTGGGCGTTGTCCTTGCTGCTGTACTCGCCGCTTTCCATTAAAGGAGCTTCAAAGTCGCTCTTTTGTCATATTTAATTATTATTCTACCAGTGGATGTGGTATCTAAGCCCTACTTAGGGCGAGAGAAACATTACTCTTGAGGCATACTGTAACTATAATGCCTATTAATTAATCTTGTACTCAATTGAAATACATGTTTTCCAATCTGACAAATCTCTCCTTTTCTTGCTTCGTGGCCGTGAGCTATTCTCTTTGCCTCCCTACGTGTTGCTCACGTGACTGTCATCCAAAGATTCCTACTACACATGGGCATTTCCAGCATTGGGGCCGATTTGCTTGGCTCAAGTGCTGCAATTTGTAATATTACCACATAAGCCCGCACTCCATGCCGTAAAAGAACCCCAAGATGTCTGTGGGTCCTGGGTGTTGCCAGAATGAATTTGGACCCTACACCATCGGCTGCCGGAAAAGCAAAGTTCGCTCGCAAACACCAGTACCTGTTCGTGACAGTGTTCTGTAATTAAAGTCAGTCATTTTGAATGAATAATTCCCAAGCCGGAGACATCTGGCAGGAGTGATGACTGAGAAAACGGAATATATGCCAGGTAACCTTAAGGGAAAAGCCGGGGACACCTGAGGGACGGCAGACCATCAAAGATCATTTCTGGGTTCTACAGAAGTTGATGATTCTCATGAGACCAGTGTATTTTTAATTCGCTAGAAGCCATACAGTATCATACAAGGTGCATTTTACAGCTTTGCTCAACTAGCGTGGCCAGGGCAATGATTGATCAGCGCTCGGGTCTTGGAGGCGGGGCAAGAAGAGAGTGTCAGCGTGTACCTGTCGAACCGACTTTGACAAACCCTGTACGATCGTTTGCTGAAAAGTTGGCGGGGAACAATCTATCTTCAAGAAACAACTGGTTTTCTGAGATGGAATAATTGGCGTTAAAATGGGTCTTGAAACTTTTAGTTTCTAACCTAAGAAACAACTACTTACTATACATAATATACGAACTGCCTGTGGAGTTTCGCCAATTTATTCTTGGCATCGAGAGCATGATTATATGCAGGATAGTCTGGCGGTGGGTTTTTCCATGAAAAGTTTCTTGTTTTTTTCGAGGCCACATGAAGCAGTGAAAGTCAACAGTTGCAAACCATATATCTACCAAGAATATAGTCTGGCCTAGATCCCTCAAGACAGAACGCAATGCTCCAACAGTTAACCCTTGCGCCTATTCGGACAAGGGCTAGAGATGTATCCTCAATCATATGCATGAGGGCCTGTCGCGAGAAATTGGAGCTCCAACCGAGCTACTGAGGGGAGCAGCTAGTGAGCTTCTGATTGGCCAGTTTGGGAGATTTTGAAAGTTGATTCCTATAGCATAATTTTGTATTTTATATATTGCTTGTCTGTGTTTCTATTGTAACAAGCGTAAGGGCATATTGCTCCTTCAGGCATTGTAATGCACCTTAACTCTCCTTATTTTTAGTATCAATCTCATCATCAACTTATTTACTCCTTTTCACGTTGCCCCCCCCCCCCGATAGCTGTGGCGCTTTGGGTAGCGGTACTGACATATTTGACGTAATCTATCCGACTTCGATATCGGCAACAGGCGTGGGCAGTACGTTGTGATCGAAGTTTCCTAGACAGGTATATGCATTACCTTCACTAGCACCGGGCTTGGAGGTTGCCGATTGAAGTGCTTCCTCGGGAGTAAGATGACATCGATTGACATACAACCAGATCTCATGATGCACAGATAAACCTGCGCCAGTTCCTGGGAGTTCCATCGATTGATCAGTTCCACTCGTCAAATGTCAGAATAAAGCTTTTGGCCCTGCAATGGCTTGGAGTTTCACCAGATATCTGGTAACATCAACTCCAGCCTGTTTCATCGCGTGGACTTGTCCGTACACATCCTTGATAGTGTATTCGTTCTTCAACTGAAATAGACAGCCGCACATATGATTCTTGTCATGATCATCGTGCAAATGACCAGCTAACTTCTCTCTTGATGCTTGTTACTCACTACTGACACTCGCAGAAACGACGATAGCGGGGATCAAAAAAGCATTGTTCTTTTTGAAAGCCTTAATGACCTGGTCATAAATCGGATCGATGAACAAATAGGTCAATCTATCGACACCAGCCTCAAGAGCCTTAACAGTTTCAGCATTTGTCAAGGCGTGAGCAACAACCGGCATTTCTTTTTCGTGAGCTGCATCCGTTATTATTCTCATAAGTTCGCTACCTGGTGTTGGACAAGGCCTGACAGGGAAAGGGAGTTCTAAGACCTGCCCATCCTAATTCGCTTTGCTGTTCTCCATGCATAGGCGAGATAACATGCATACAGTAGTCGGTTTTCAAGCAATCAATCAATTATTCTACTGGTCCGATCTGTAGATCGCCGGAATCCCGTATCGGGTATTGCCGATGTGCTGACGTCACGGCCCCTTTCTCCCCTCTTTTTCTTTCAAGGGAACAACAACACCACTACTAATTCATTTTGTTTCTCAACGGCGGGACGAATTGGAATCTCGCGACTAGAGACATGATATCTCGACGCAGTCTGAAGCCTTATGTGGCCGAATTTCTCGGCACGGCCCTTCTCATCGTTATCGGGGATGGTGTTGTTGCCCAGTGTTTGCTATCCGAGTACCAGTACGGCACTTGGCTGTCCATCAACATTGCTTGGGCGGCTGCTGTCTGCCTCTCAAGCTACCTCGCTGATCCCAGCCCGACAATCAACCCGGCTGTAACTTTGTGTCTTGCTATTGTTCGTCCGTCCCCAGGACAATGGAAGACCATTCCTGGGAAAATCCTTGCGCAATTTTTGGGTGGATTCGTGGGGGCCGCTCTTGTATATATCGACTACCGTTCTGCCATAAAGGCGTGGGACCCTGAATATACGATTCCGGGGGGGTCGATCCTGAGCCCGAGTGGTCATCATTCAGCAGGAATCTTTGCGACCTATCCCAGTACCTATTTCGCATCGAATTGGGAGGCCATGTTTTCCGAAGGACTCGGCGCCGCGGTGCTGATGTTTGGCATCCTCAGTATATCCGATCCTGTGAATGCACAACGCTTCACAGCTCCACATCTGGCTCTTTTCCTGCTTCTGCTTATGATCGGAGCGGCATTGGGCTGGCAGACAGGTTACGTATGTTCTCGCAAGCCACACTACGGGGAGTCGATACTAACATCACTAGGCTATCAACCCAGCTCGTGACTTTGGCCCACGGCTGTTTTCCGCTGCTGTGTATGGCTCCGAAGTATTCACGGCATCTAACTATTATTTTGTTGTCCCTATTTTTGCCCCCATCATTGGTTGTCTTGTAGGCGCAGCGACCTATGATAGTTTCCTTTTCGAGGGAGAGGGGTCGCGTATTTCCGATGCCTTGGATAAAGCTGAAGGTCACGGAAGCCTCCAATTAGAGTAGTGGTCGACCGCGTGAGGTCATGTCACACTTGAGGCATACCCATGACCTGCTAAGACTATTAGATCTGTCGACCAAGGGTTATGAGATGATCGTAAGTGGGAACCTTTTTGACTGGTGTAGGTATCTTCCCGTGAGGGCGACCCGTGAGGGCGAAGACGATTTTGGTTCGTCAGCGGAATGAAGCGAATGGTGATGACTCGGTCGGGACTTTCTTGACGACCTTTGACTTCTATAGATCATAGATTTAGACAACGGAAATCGGAAAGCCGATCAATACATACTATGATAAACGAAAGAACGTCCGGTCGCCTGACCCAAGCCCCTTGATAATTAGTCGTCAATCTAACATCAGGGTACCATAAATACAGGGATACTCAGTGAGACCATTGATGTTTTGATGGCACTTGACACATCATTCATCAAAAACAGCCGTTGTTTTAGATTTCTTCAATTTGCCAACAAGAGGTTTGCATATTATTCTATAGAGACCTTTGAAACATCGATTTAGCACATCTTCATTCCAAAGAGATGACAAAATACTCACCCTTGCTAAATTTCTGGACAAGTATCCCGTGATTACAAGGCCGACAATTCTGCTAATAAAAAAAATAAAAGTTAAGCATGCTAATGATTGTCATGGGCTTAATTCTAAACCCGAACTCCGATCGTGAATCCTTCGAGTTGTGGGCTTACATGTAGATTAATTACTTTGAGAGAAGCTTTTTGGGATAAGATTCATCGATTCCTCGGGCTTTGCCTGCCGTTTCGGAAAATAACTCATGCTTATACTTTCCGACAAGATCCGGGAAATGTACTATGTCTCCATGTCTTGTAGAGGAAATCTTTAAGCGAGATCTATCACAAGTTCTGAGGGTATAATCTAATAGGGTTCTTCGGCAAGTGGCGAATAATATAAGAATTGGGTCCAAAATGCTTACGTCCTGGATAAGATACATCTTGCCTAGTGCCTGTTTTGATGTGCATGGTACTATTTATCCACCTGATGGATTGATTTCTTAGATACGTTGAATAATATCTATTGGGGCTGTTCTTCATTGAGTGCCGCTTTTACAGTGGCTTTAAGTCTCAGATCCATTCAGTACAAGTAGATATTAGGCGAGATCTTGCAGTGATTGATTGAATCAGTGAAGCCTGGTATCGATAGCTTACAACAGTTACCCATTATTTCGTCACTAAAACCAGCGACCAAGTTTTTTTCCAGGCTTTACTTCGACGTGCTGGTGATCTCGCTGGCAGTTGATATTCAAGGCAATAACTTTCTACCCTGGAATACTTCCCGCATCTCTCTCGCGAGCATGACCTTCGTCATTCTTTACACTATGTAACGAATGTGCCCCCCTGTAAGACTTTTAGGCAGACCATATATCCTTCGTGTTTCACTTTCAGAAGCCTGAACATCCTCATGTCTATCACCGAAATCGGCTACATAGGCGTGAAGTCTCTCCTCAATGTAACAGATAATGGTACCCCCGAGGTCCAGATTCTCTCAATTGATCTTTGAGTTTCTTCTTGAAAAGGAACCAAAAAATTCCCAACTTCTAAAGAGGCACGAAAGAATCAAACTTAAAGCAGGTCAGGGGGGGCAGACGAGGCCTGCTTCGGTGATCTCTTCCATTGTATAATCCGTATGCTGAGAACCACAGATCAACTGATGTTGTTTAGAGAGCCTACTCAATGGTTAAAAGCGGCGATGGGTTATGGACTAGAATGGAAGGACCTCTCCAGGAGTTACGAGACGCTTTCTGCTTGAAGTTGCGGCAAGCTGCGTGCGGTGTTGACGGAAGGCATCCATCCGGAGGCGTTCTTGAGTACTCCGGGCGCCCCACATCGTACGCACCGGCTCACTCGGTAAAATCGGGCGAGTTTTGACATGGATTTAAGAGTTTGACTCGAGACGATTATAGTTAACCCCTGAATCTTATATGGTCCGACTTAACTACAAAACACCGAGCCTCCTCCTTATTGATCGCCACCGTCGGACTCCGGGCTTTTTTTAGCACGGGGGGGAAAGGGGAAAGGGGAAAGGGGAAAGGGGCCAATCCAGCATTTTCAGCGTAATCTGGGGTGATCCCGACAGGTTCAAAACAGATTCCAGAAGTTCATTCTGTGGGTGCGTCAGCGCCGGCTTCTACCGAGAAATTAGCATTACGAGAACGTACGAACTTTGGGGCTATATGAGCCCCGCTGATCTAAGTGAAGGTTTAGACAAGCATTGCGCCCTGGAGGTAGGTTCCACACGCCACGCGGTAATCTATGCGGGGATATGAGACTCGGGTCAGAATAGCCCCCAACGCAGACTCCTGAATGCAGTAGTCACTGTCAGAGACTGATACACTGATCCTCAATTGTTTGATCAACTAGGAAGGTGCGGATTACCGATGTTCTCTTTTCTTGGGGGTAAATGAGTTGTAGAAACTTGGTTAGGATTATTGAAAACAAAATACACATACCGAACAATGGTCTAATCATTTGAAAATAGCCCCGTCTTGTAGGTCAGCTTGGAACTCTAAATTGCGACTAGTGCGTCATTTCAATCAATTTTTATAGTGATACCGTTATATGTCAGCATCTGTACCACTTAAATAATTCATCACTCTGAACCAAAGACGAATAAATTTTGGGGTTCCATCAGTGGAGACTCATGTTTAATATCCCTGTAGCCTGGTCCCATTCAAACGTTTTGGACCCCATGTCAAATATTAACTCCGACAAAAGGAAGTGGACTTTAAATATCAATCTCTGGGAAAGCTATATTATAAATACCCCAGGGTAAGGACCAAAAAAGAACCTTGGAAAACACCAATCAATCTAATTCCAATTTTTGTCTTACATTCTACAATCCTCAGTAAACCCTACTTCACCATGCGCTTTGCACTCACTCTTTCAGCCCTCGTCGGGCTCAGCATGGCCACTGCCATCCCTGAGTATGACCCTCAAGAAGAGCATACTCTGGCTCGTCGTGACCCAAGTGATAAGTCTGGAACTTCTCAGATGATTCTCGGCTGTTCGGGTGTCACCGTCCCGTACCCTGGAGGTGACGGAGGCCAAGGCGAAGGTGGCAGCAGCTACTTCACCAGCTCGCTTGAGCTCAACGCCGCTGGCACCAAGGTCAACCCCGATGCTTGTACCGAGCTTAGCAGCACCTGCACCAACTGTATCTTCTCCGGTGGTGGCCTCAGTTCTCCCACCAACGTCACCGCCTGCTGGAACCCTCCTAGTGGAAAAGATGGATGCTCCATTGAATTTCAGTACAACGGATACGACTACAACAGTCAGACCAGTGAGCCCAAGTGTGGGCACACCAACAGCTTCGCTGCCTTCCAGTCCGACCTGACCGCTGTCTGCTACTTCGACATCTAAGAGACTCGCTACTAGCCCGTAGCTTTGTTGCCACGCCTGCTTGCGATGGTTCAATTCCGGAATTTTTGCTACCTCCGTGGTTACTTCCCATATGAGCGGCGCTGAGCAAGACCCCTGTGGACTCTTCCTTGATCCTTGTCCTTCGTTGAACAAAAGGTCCGCAGATTCGGGCGATTACGTGGAATTATCATGTGTATTTGTTTTTATTGGATAATTATAGATTATATTAGCTTTTCCTAATATACAAGCTCATGTCTTCAAATTTGTCTTCAAATTTGTCTTCAAATCATCAAGTCATGGAATAATTGGACTTACCGGATGCATGAAAAGTATTGAAGTACATATCTCAAACGTATTCTGGAATTATATCAGTACAGCCACTGTTTTACTCCTGGGGCCTTGCTATCTTTTCATATTCACTGAGCACACTCTCATCTGGAGGGAGGGGGTTATCACCACGAACGAAAGATCTCTTTTGTTATACTAACATTTGCCATGGCTCTGTTCTTTCCTTACTGGAATTTATCGCTATTAGAGGCCAAGACTCTCAAAGCTTCAACCGATCTACAGTTTGGTTTCAAAGACTATGCTAGCGTCGGGTAATACTCCAAATAATTATGTCCAGGTACTTTTATACATAATAGGTTTCTCAGTATGATTTTAATAGTGGAATATAGTAGTCCGAGAGAAATTTCAGCATATATCATTCAGTCATAGTTGGTATCAAGTTTATCTGATAGTAATTTTGCCGTCAAAACAGCCCAGCTAAGTCTTTGGTCGACAATGATCCTTTAGTGAGCCAGATATCGGAGGATAGTTTTTTTCTTCTCTGAAGAGCGATATAAAGTCAGCATACATCAGAAAAAGGGTTTCTGCCCCAAGTGAAAAAAAAGTCCTTTAAAAACGACAAGGATGCCCAAGGTCGGGCAATGGAAAAATATGACCTCATTTCTAATATGTCGCTCACACTGGACGGTATAACGCCTATTCTTCAGACCTTCAGTATATCAGCTAGTTCAAATCGAAACTCGTCAAACTCCTCGCTCTGGTCCTTGGACAATTCTTCCGGGATATGAATACCTCATTCGAATGCACTCTTCCCCATTCTCCACTCCTCGTCTAGGACGGTGACTACTATCAAAACGTAAAAGCAGATTTTCTTACAAGTATCGGCCATTTATCACCAAAATCTCCATTCTGTGGACAATCTGAGCCATAGCTGCGTACTTTCATTGCCGAGGGTTTCTTCGAGGTCGTTGAGATGTGTGAATGTCATATTTGCAGCTGGTCCCTCGTTAATTCGTCTCAAAAGTCTTTCTTATCTCCGACCATATAAATGGAAGGAATTTTGATAAACGGCATGATGGCCGATGAACTGATCACACGAGCTTTGAGTATCGGTGACCAAGGTATCTCCCTCTCGGTATGTGTCTTCAGGTGCCCGGCCGCCCAGATGCTTTCTCTATATCAAAGAAATCTCTAACCTTTGGAATACTGATTGTCAAAGTTTTTCAGGTCAATTCATTGGGTCTAATGTCGTCTACATGTCCCTTTTCTACCAATGGCAAAAATATACCCATACTCATAATTAGACGAAAAGACGAGAAAAAGGCCTTGTCCATCAAACTGGGCCGTACCTTTATTATCTTAATACTCTTTGTTTCCTTTACATAGAGAAAATTCTATACAAAATTATCAGCACAAGAGTAACTCGGTGAAGAGTTTCCGTTACACCTTGTCGCTTTCAGCCGAGGCAATTTAAGAGTTCTCCCTGCGTAAAGTCACATACATGATAAAAGGGGTAGCCCACGATCATAGATATCATAGAGGAGGGAAAGCTATACCTGTTCTCTCGCTTGTTAGTTTCCCGGACAAAAAAGCTTCAAAGCGAAAAGTGTGGCCGAAGCCCGAGGTACCGGGTTTCTGACTTAATATACAACGTAGGAAAAATTATATGATACTTGCTTTTACTAAAGGTAGAGGAAAATCAATTATCTTGTGTTGATGCATGTGAATATCTGAAGAAATTGCATGTAGACCGGTCCTAAGCCTTTTATTTTTATGCCACTTCTGTAAATATTGGATGAGGGCTGCAAGAAAGTTTCGTAAACGATTCCTTATACAATGAAGAAATATTCAATAATTCTTGTAGTATATTCTGTCTATTCAATGCTAGGGACTGTTTTATGTAAATTTCATTGTATTTTCATAATGTCTATGTGCATCGATTATTCTTCAAACGAAGAAACGGTCAGTAGATCAAATCAGCAGCCCTGGCCGTCCCATCAGCTTTCAACTTTGACCGCTATGAAGTTCAATACCTACCCCGAGCTACACAATGGCTTAGTGTTTCTCTTTTAAGAGACATAGTCCCTTGAGCAATCATTCTCCTTGTCAGCTTCAATTCTTTAAGGATTCGGCGAAGTGCATTGACTTCATCTCAATTAGTTTTGATGCGATCACTTGTGAGATTTATACCATGCCTGCAAAGACGACCAAAACTACCCAGGCTGACTTCACTTTTCGTTTGTCTCACAACTTATTCATTTGAGCAAATCGATCAGGAATCAAACGTATAGTTAATAAACTTATATGGTTTTGTGGTTGAGACTGTCTGCCATCCAGGTTCTTTACTTAAGCCACGAGATTTGATATTATGAGGAATAGTTCTCGGAGGACATATGTGAAGATTAGAGCCACTAAACCAATGCCAATGATTGGAACGTGGACAGCCCCTACAATTCCCGGCTGCTAGTGTATGTAACACAACGCGGATGGCTAATCCTGCCTATGGCCCTTCATCTTATATTCACTAACCTATTGAGGCAATGATCGACGGATGATCGACATTACAAAAGACGAGTCCGCCGTCTAACCATCATCTATAGTTGACGCTTTGAGCTGCCAGCTAGCGCCGTTCAGGAACGTCTGCTGTTGCGTGCTGACAAGGATTCCACAACAGCCAGTAATAATCAACTGCCTTCTCTCCCAAATAAGGAGGATCAACCCAGTAGTCAGCACATTCTTTGAGAAGGATACCGAAGTCAATGAAAAAAGAAGTACGATTATACGAATCACCGCAAAATACCAGAGGCAGCAGCGAGTGTACACGGTTTCCTGCTGCCACCACTTGCTGCTAACATAATTGTTTCACGGTCGCAAACAGGTCTCTGCCTCTTATCTCCATTTATCTATTGTCTAAAATAATAAGAGTCGCCTATTGTATTCAAACAAGGTCGTTAGCAAGACATGGATCATTAGCGAACTGAACACGGTCCCCAAATCAGACCGGTTAACCGGATCCTCCTATATACACGGACGCAGCGATCGTGACCTACCTAAGGCACAGATCTACGTTCGCCCATCTTCATTCGACATTCAATATGTATTTCACGCTTAATGGAGTAAAGGTCTGGGTGGATTGCAGGAATAAGGGATTGTGGAGACAGAACCCGCTACTGTAACTGAGACTAAGCGCTAGAACTTAACGTGGAACACTGCCTCGTCAGCTAGTTTGGATCACCATACTCACGAGAAATAATGTGTAGTACTTATCATCTTCAGAGGACCCTCGTTCTAGATGGATATCCTGATGCCGTACGGATAATGTTATAAATGAAATTTCTAGTATAACTACTGCGCCAGTTATACAAGACTCCGGAATTTCATAGCCAGAATATCGATTCTATCCTTCGCCAATAGTGAATTATTGTAATAGTTGGTGTTGGCCTTGAGAATCTCATCTAATGCTTTATTAAGCTCTGAACTTGTAGTATAAAGCATTGAAAGGCAAGAAGAGCGAGATAAAGGGGTATGATAAACATGATAAACATTTTCATCAAACATTGCAAACTAAGATCTAGCGCTCAAGTACAGCGTTCCACTCTGGGTCAGGAGGTAATGTTTCGGGTTAGTCGAAACCGACTGCTCTCTGGATCATGAAACGACGAAGAAGGATCGCATGCGCTTGAATGGCTAATTGGGCGACTGTAAGCTCCTTGGAGAGATACTAGCTGTCTGAGAATTGCATATCATTCAAAATTCTTCGGTCTATCTTCTTGGAAATGATATTCAAGGCATACCGAGCACAAAAGCTATCCTGGGACTGAATAGGGGAACGGAGTAATTGCGGATGTGGCATTGGCCGGATGTGATTGCAACCTCAGAAATCAGTCAGTAAGCTTCCAAGACCAGATAGAAGCCTTGGCTGGTGTTCTTTCATGTGTTGCTCATCTATATTAATTTAATGGGGAAATTGAAAGTTATCTTAGAGAGGATCTCCTTATCATGTACTGAAGTGCCAAGCATGTCCTTCTACTCAGGGATCAGTGCGACAAGTTTCTATTTCTGTTCTCAGGTCTATTATTTTTTTTTCAATGAAATCTTCGTTTTGTAGCTTTGATTTACAGGGCAGCGACCAAGACGCATTAACCATGACGCCTGGATATATCAATTAGTACCACCATGGATCTCATTACGCCATCTAGGGATCATGTGAAATTATTTTGCGAGCTCTAGAACATCAAGTCTTCTAGTTGGTCATCTGTCAACGCACTAGATCCACTTTAACGGCCATGGTAGAAGCAATCCCAATAGGTTTCGCTCAGCGCAGCATGCGGTCCATACACTGTTCTCCTTGAGTTTCATTCTCTATTCCATTCATGGAACGGAAAAATAGACACCGCATCTTGCATTTTCAGCTAGAACACATCTAATCTACTAAGCAGCCCCAACGTAGCCTAGAGCAAAAATCGGTCGGATTCCGACTGCGGGCTACAGGTCCGAGTACGAGGTGTGTGGGGGGTGTCCGGGGTAAAAGACGAACTGCATCCAGGAGTCGATTCTTCAAAGTACGCTAAATTTGAACAACGCGGTACGCCCGGTTGAAGTCCGCCGGGCGTATAGCTCCCGATCTGCGCGACACTCGGCACGATTGAGACGGGGGATCCGCAATGGGCCCTATCTACGTGATTGCCAAGGAGTCGGAAGTGGTAGAAGGATGAAAGGCTAAAGCACACGATGTATCATCGTGCGGGCTAGTCCAGGGACGTGTATATTGTGATTGGTTGTACCGAACTAGTGCCACGCGCTGTCCAGCCGTGCCCTGTGCCTCACTCGAACTTTACTCTCGATCTACCCTGTGCTCTAAATTGTCTTTTGCTAGGGCGGCTCAGATTGGCTATTCTCCCCTTGAGCTGAAGAAGCTAGCCTTTTATGTGAAAGTGCCAATATGAAGATGAAACGCCGCACTGCCTTAAAACATGGATTTCTATGGCTTTTTTGCAACCACATTGCATCCTTCCTATTGCATGATGGATATGTTCCAGCCTTTTTGATCAGCGCATTTTGGTTACCATCTCTGTCCGCCTGCTTATGTCTCTAGCAGCTAGGTTCTATCAAACTGAGGCGATCCATGAAGACAAAAAGGCCCCCAAGTGCCCCGTACCCCACTTGGTACAACCTCGAGCGGGAGGTCTTTAGCACCGTCCTGCAACTATATCGCATAGATCTACATTGCCCGTAGTAGGAGTGGCCGCCGCCCTGTGGAAATTTGGCTAGTGCCGCCTTTTAGTGACGGGATGTAACCAGGGATAAGCGCTGAATGACTCGCGCTGAGTCTGCATAAATAGAACCAGTCTTGCTATCGTCCGAATTTATTCCAGTCTTCAGTTCTCATCCCTTACGCTCCTTGTGCTTAGTGTCTGTGACACTTTCATTCTTTTTTTATTTGGGTGTTAGATACGCCTCCCAACTTGTTGACTGTCTTTATCTACTCGACGTATACATAGTTCAGTCCTTCTTTATCGAAATGTTCGGATTCTCGAAATGGGCACTTGCCCTAACCGCTTCTGCCGGTATCATGCAGACTGCCGCCGTCGAAGTACACCCCGGCGGAGCTTCTGACGTGATCATCGGACCTGATAATACCATCACCAGTCCCCCACACTACAAGGGTGGCCCGAAATCTACCCACGCAAAAGCTGGTACCAACGCCGATCCACCTCTCGAAATCACCGTCACCAGCAACATCGCAGGTACCATTAACTCCTACGTGACTGGACTCGATACGAGCGATGCTCCATTGATGTTGAACCCCAACGGTGCTTGGTTCTACCCTGAAAACCCTGGAGAAGGTGGTACTCCGCAACCAATCGATTCTTCAAGTATCACGATTCCCCTAAATGGTGAAGGCCAAACCACTACTTACAGTCTTCCTGGATATGCTTCGTCAGGTCGCATTTGGTTTGCTGTTGGCGAACTTGAATTCTTCACTGTCGGTACAACCAACGGATCTTTCTCCATCGTGCAGCCTTCTCAAGCAAACACCGCGGACCCAAGCGCTGGCGTAAACTGGGGATTCCTCGAGTTCACTTACACAGCGGAAGCAGGTCTCTGGATCAACCTCAGTTACGTCGATTTCCTGGGCCTGCCTCTTGGTATGACTGTTACAGACACTAGCGGTGGTACTCAACAAGCTCTTGGTGTCACTCCCGACGCTGTTACTAGCGTTTGCAACGACCTTAAGACTCAAGCTGCATCTGACGGAAGACCATGGGATCAGCTTTGCCAAACTATCAACGGAACAGTTCTGCGTGTTCTTGCTCCAAGTGATTTTGTTGCGGATTCAGGTGCTGGCTTCGACGACTACTACAACGACTACATCGACAAGGTTTACAGCACCTTCACTAGCAGCAACCCATTGATCGTCAACAGCCAGGGATCCTCAGGAAACAGCACATGCACCGGCGATGGCAACACCCTCACCTGTGAAAATGATGAAATTCCTTACCAGAAGCCTGCCGTTGGCGATATCTTTGGCTGTAACTCCGGCCCCTTCGCGAACACTGGAAGCACAACTCACTTGGCCAATGTCGCTCGTCTTTGCGCTGCCTTCAACCGTGGTACTTTCCTCGTTAATGGTGGCAATGTCCAGCCTGGCCCTAGCTCTGACGAGTACTACACCACCTCTCCCTCAAACTACTAC
Organism: Mycosphaerella populi pn0402; assembly: GCA_002153405.1. Lineage (NCBI taxonomy): Eukaryota > Fungi > Ascomycota > Dothideomycetes > Mycosphaerellales > Mycosphaerellaceae > Mycosphaerella > Mycosphaerella populi. The sequence goes on along the minus strand of KZ118892.1, from coordinate 42,411 downwards.
TCGGCTAGCGTTCACAAGTACGAGGTTGATGGCAAGGGCTACGCTTTCCCCTACGACGATGTTAACGCTGGCGATGAGAATGCTTCTGGTACCATCAGTACCGGAAACCCTAAGAGCGTCGCTGTGGTTGTCGGTGGCGCCAACAACAACACCACCCCAGCCCCATCCACCCGACGTGTCCGTCGCTCTCACCGACACGGTCGCCGTCACGGCAACGCTTTGGTCGGCGGTTACAGCCTGTAATAAAGCAATACCCCGTGATCTGGCATGTCTAGAACTATCTTCTCTCCTCGGAATCCGGTTGTTATACTCTCGTTCATATACCAAATAACTGGATGATTCCTGTACATACTTTGATATTTCTGTTTAAATGAGACTTTCGCAAGGAATTAGTCAGGGATGGAATACTACGAAAGCCTCTTGAGCTTGAAAAGCTCGCTAGTAAAAAACATTTCCCTAGATGATCCAAAGAATGTAAGATATGAACCTAAATCATCCTGGCAATATCATTTCTACCAGTTTGTGACAGCCAGGAGAAAGGTCATTGGAGATACTGAAATCGAAGGCGGATGTACAAGTCCATTGTCTCGCTCTGTTTGTCCCTCGGATTTAATATGAACTCTCATCTTTTCTCTGTTTTCAAAAGCTCCAGTTTATACAGATTATAAGCGTAGTAAGGAAGGCAGAACACTCAGAAACTCTTCAAAGACTCAAAAACATTATCCAACTTAGCAAACTCAAGCTCTTGCAAGGTCTCTTTCCAAACTAAGTCTGTCAATATTTTCCCTTCGCTGTAAAATAATTTAGCAAGCCTAGAATCATAAGTCAGCTTTGAAAATAAATAGTCGACATTCATGTGGGACTTACGGGGCGTTATGGCAGTTCATTATAAAGCACCCATGAGATTCTTTGCCATGTCGAAGAACAGCATCCACATATGTAGCGGCACCCTTCTGTAATGGTCTAGCGCAAAGAGCATTGAAACCTTTCATGGCGATACCTATAGCTCCCTTGGCATCCCTGCCAAGGCTAGTCCCTTTGGTCAAGCCTGGTTCAACCATATTGATTATCACATCATCAGGGCTGACATTATCAGCAAGCTGTACCAAGAAAAGTTGACACAACAGTTTGGAGACGCCGTATCTCTCCATTGGGTTCCATGGAACAATGTTCGTGTCATCAAAGCTCTGTAGGACGGGGCGAGACTGGCGGTTCGGGAACGAACACAAGTTGGCCATGACAGAATTAACAACAGTAAGGCGAGAGGGCTCATCAACAGTTGGCCTTTTCTTCTTCAAAACTGGAAGTAGTATAGTCGCCAAAAGGGCTGTGCTCAAATGATTCACTTGTATAGTCTTTTCATGTCCAGTCTGCTTTGAGATCTCAAAATTTAACGGGCTCAGACCAGCATTGAGAATGACAAAGTCAATTCTTAGTAGCTCTTTGTCGCATCTTGTGACAAATTCCTGGATTGATTTGTACGACTCCATATCCAAGGACCATACTTCGATCTTGGCATCACTGTTTTGACGAAGCTTAGTAGCTGCATTTTCGCCCTTTTCAAGAGACCGTACTGCCAGAATTAGGTGCGAAAGACCAAGTACAAGAAGCTGCCTGGCTGACTCGAGCCCAAGGCCAACGTTTGATCCAGTGACAATGGCACATTTTTGATCGGCACTAGGGAAGGTATCCTTGGGTGGAATCTCAATTTCTGTTCGGAACTGATTTTGTACAAAGACTGGGAAGAAATTCGAGGGTAAGGGATCCATATCCTTTGAAAGTTGACTGGATAAATCAACATTTTTGGCGAGCGTCTTTTCTTCACGAGTGCAGGGCATGGTTGAGGTAGATGAACAGTGCGTCAAAGCTCACGGTGACAGGCCGCAGGAATCTTGGTATTTGGTTCAAATTTTGAAGCAAAGTGAATAATTATTCAGTGTTCTTGATGCTCTTGATGGAACAAATCACACACTTTATATACTACAAAATTAGCTGGTCAAAGTTCGAGGGCATGTCTGGGCATCATAATCCGTACTCCCTGGTACTCTATACCAGCAGAGACTCTATCTAACCCAAAGAAGTAACCGAGAGCAGACCACGAATCAAGCGATGCCCCCAAGGCCTCCGATGCTGAAAAAGTGGAACAGCAACCCCGAACTCCGTCCGATCTAACTAAACAAAGTAACCGAGGTGACTCCACTTGATTGATCAGCAGGAGTTCAAGATCCGCAGCTGCTCATCCATAGCACAGTGCCAGTCCTCAAGAATGTGGAAATGCGGCCTCGGTTACCCTTCTAAGATTAATTCCAAGCTTCATGCGTTTTATTAACATCAAGCGAAGAAATGGAATCCCGTTCGGTATTTCGTGCACTCGGCATCGAAGACTTCGATCCAAACAGAAGTGGATACCTGAAGCCAAAGCGGATCGTTGTCAACAAGTCAAACGCTGGCTGTAGAGCATGTAAGTGGAAAAAAGTAAAGGTAAAGAATCATCCCATCCCAATTATCCTGTAAAATGGACATGCTATTCACAGCCAAACGCAGTGCGACGAGGAAAAGCCAATATGCAGAAGATGTAGAAGAAATGAAAGGGATTGTGTCTTTGAACAAGGCTCCCACGGTATGCTGGTGCCACATCAAAAGTTTTGCGTATCTTTCAGTCTAATGCAACGATGAAGAAATCGAGAAACGGCCTCCGGTCGCTCCCGATAAAGAAGTTGCCAGAACTTCAGACGCGATCCTCATCCAACACTGCGAGGACTTTTGGGATGATATTTTCCATATACCACGCGGTAAAGAGATAATGCACCTCTTCAGAACTGATAAAACTATCTTCAATACACTTATTGCGATCTCTGCATGTCACCTTCGAAAATTGGTACCGCAACAAGAGCATCATATCGCGGAGTCCTTTTACCGATTTCAATCTATTAAATTCTACAGGAATGCTTTGAACCCTCTTGATTGTGTTGCAGACCTAGACCGCGCCAAGAAGCTCTTTTTGGTTGGGCTTTTCCTGAATATGCTGACATTCATCCTTCCTGCTGGAACCTGCTCCGATGACAAGGGGTCAAGCATTCGGGAATCATGCATATATAGTGAGGATGAAAATCGTTTCGACTGGATAAACATACACTTTGGCTTTCGACGACTTTTATTAAGCACTGCCCCACATCAAGGGGAGATTATGGCCTTTCTAAGTTCGATTATTCTAGGAACGAGTGATATGAACAATGCTGTGCCTCAATTTGTAATGTCAAAGGATGCTATCCCAAGTCACTGGCGCCGAGCATTCAATCAATCTTCTGAGGAACAAGTCACTGGATGTGAATCAGACGACGCTTACCTCGTCCCCTTGACCTACATCGCCAATCTCCGGATGGTCGAGCCTACAGAGCGAAATTCATTTATATTTCTATCTTTCCTCATGAAGGTAGATTCAAAGTTTCGTGGTCTACTGCTTGTGAGAGACAGACAGGCTGTGTGGATATTAGGTTATTGGTTTGGACTGATGTGTCGATTGCCAAAGATTTGGTGGTGTGAAGAACGCGCCCAGAGAGATTATATGGGAATTTGCACATGGTTCCAACAATGGTTATTTGAAAAGACGCATTCACAAGACATAGAGTGGCAAATCATGATCGATGAGCTAATGCAAGTGCCGTATACCCATTGGAATCATTCTAACGATAACCGACTTTGATATAAGTGGGGGTTATAGCAAAGAGTTGGAGAACCAATACGGAGTACCCCAAAGGTCTATGACTATGCTCATAATAATCCAACTTTTCGAATTGTTGTCTTACTTCTGCAAATCGGTGCTTATCAGGCGGGGATATTGGCAATACGTCTTGTGCACACAATGGGTAAGTATTTTTTAAAGCATTCATCACATTCATTAAGTCAGTTCTAAATCCATTTCAAGAAGACTGCCAATGGAAGCGCTGCCGGTCGCATCAACGGTGTCGGTAACAGCAATACCATCAACAGCCCTCGCGCGCTGGCCGAAGCGGAATAGTGGATGTGTTTACTATCCTGACAACAAATTATTTTCCGGGTGCGATAAACCAAAATAGCCAGAGGCTACTTCTTTCGCTGGATTCAAACCTTTGGTGTATAAAGCGATCATTTCTGGACAACTCGTCACTAGTTTTTACTCCTCTACTTTTTAATAATAATAAGAGCCCTCCCAAATGTGCTTTTCAACAAAGCTTGAATTGAGAAACGCATGTTAACAGTAAATAGGCTTCAAATTGACATTTTTCAAGTATTTCCATTATCCAGTCCTATCAATTCATTTAATATCAATCACTTATTATACTGATGGTGGAGCGTCAAATATATCAGGATCCAACATTTCCAAGCTTGGCTCCAGGCCTCCAAACCAATCAATTAAATCAAATGACTAGACAAATTAGCAAAATACCCATCATGCATAGAGATAGGATTCTTAGCTCACCGTTAGATCCATCAAATCAGTAGGCTCAAGTGAGTTTGCTTCGGAATTTTCTAGTGGCCCAGAAGATGTTCTCGGGTCTGTATCCACGGAGACGTCCTTGCCTGAAATTAGCATTGATCATGTTAAATTCAATAGATGGGAAAATTTACCTCAGTGTCTTGCTTGTCAGTGTTATACGATGCCATCGCATCCGAATACCTTTGACCATTAATAACAGCGCGGCAGACCTGGCTTGCTTGTCTAGCTGCCACCTCGACCCTTGTCAAGGGGTCCTTGCCTTCCAGCTGGCTTTTGACAAAACATATAATGAGAGCCAGAAAGAAGTAGAACTTGCAACCTTTTCCTCCTGTCCCTATCCGTTGGCCAAAATCATCTAGTGTATGCTCAATTGCGTGAACCATCACACTTTGTTGGGACTGCATCATGCTCATTAGGAATCCCGAACCATTTCCTTCCATGACAGTCGCAGTTGCTTTCTCTCGTGACTGTATTGATAGTTCCACGCAGACTGAAACAGCGGAGTGGTAAACCTCTTTGTGGAACATGCTGTTTCCTAATTGTGTTATGTGCGGGTGAATGACTTTGTTTTGGGAGGAGAACCCTCTCTGAGATAAAATGTCAAGAGACATCTCTAGGGCTATTTTTCTTGAATATGAATACTTCGGAAGCTGAACAGTACTGGTTGAAAAGGGTCGGTGTAGCGCCAATAAGAACTTGCGCATCGTAAACAAGTATAGAGACTGAGCAAATCGGTGCTGGGCAACTTCATCTGAATCCACGGCAAATGAATCTTTCTGTGGAATGATATTTTCAAAAATAGAAAACGACGAGTGCATCATCTGAAGCATCTCTTCACTCATGCGCATGACATCGTCATACGAGAGATCGAATTTTAAAGTGTTCACCTTTTTAGCAATTGCAAGGCGTAGCTGCAATGATCGATTGAGAAGTGTCTGGTATATGGGATTAGAAATAGCAATACCATTAAGTGAGCCTGGGAATTTCCCTGGTTCTTCAGGTATATCTAGGTCGTTTGGAATTGGTGCAGGGGGTTCACAGTCGCACTCGTTGAAATCTATTGAGGGGCAAAATCCTCGGTGGATGGATATCATGAGGTCAAGTTCGACAATTGTGAACCACAGTCTGCGACGAAGCTCTGGGTGCAGAAACTTTCGATTTTCTTGGCTGAATCTGGACGGGTCGCGATGTAATCCGATTGACATTGCTGAGCGGATCAGTAATCCTGATGAAACCCAATCATGGGATTCGTCATCATCACCGGCGACGCCCAAGCGAGCAATCAGCAAGATACACTGCGTCTGTATCCTTCGAAAATCCAGATCGGGGTTCACAAAATTGCAAGTGATGTGCGCCTGCGCTTCTATGATCCAGCTAATAGCACGCTTCTGGAAATCTTCACGCTCTTGATAATCCATAGATGCGGTGTAGAAGCTACTTCCCGCAGCCATGACACCCACTAGCTGAGTCACAAATTCCTGGTCCATATTTGGAGACTTTGGGTCTTTCCAGAATTCACCATAGCTCTCCAGGAATGTAGGAACATGTAGTGTCCGATATGTCGGTTCGAAAGTGTTCAGATAGAATCGGACTAATTGATCGGCCACATCTCTCTGTGGAACCATATTATAGAGCGTAAATGGGCGACTTTCTTTGTCTCTTATCCTCATATGACCTCCTGCAACAAATGGACCAAGGCCTTGAAACTAGATGGTATTAGCTCGAGCATGATTAAAATTAAGGTTGGTTAGAAGCTCACGTATGCCAACGTTGTTGAATGATTACTGCGACCAAAATATCTAGTTCTCCCATTTCTTCCTCGAAAAGAGCAGTCAGGTAACTTTCGCACTCGGTCATCCACACAGGCATTTTCAATGGTGGCCGGTATTGCGGGGATATTATCACTGCCGAGTGATTTCGGTGTATGTAGAGCGTCTTCCCTCAATGCCGTTTCACCATGCTTAATATGGGGACCTCCGCCAGATGAATCACGGAAAGTTCCATATCTTGAGTTGGCTTTCGAGTCGAAAACAAACATCCGATAGGAGTCGCTATCCGCGTCTTCTGATGTAGTTGGGAGTTTCTGTCGCAGAGCCGGGGCAGGCTTGCGACTCATCGATTCCGGGGTTGCTTTAGGTGGTTGCGGTCCAGTGTATATGCATTGATTTGCTTTATTAATGCGAACGCAGTTATTGCATGGTAGAAGACGGTTGCACTTCAGTTTCCGCCGCCGGCATTCAACACAGGAAAGAGGCAGCCGCCTTCTACGCTGTTTATGTATCCTTCCTGTGTCAATATCTCCACTTTGGGAGCACTTGTCAATGTCATGGTCGCTCATTGAGTATCGAGAACAGAACCCTCGCCTCCAGAACGATCTGGGGGCGGCGTTTACGTGAAGGAGTTAATCTGCAGGGATTTGAGGCGAGCAAAAGACTTTGTAGCGAGGAGAGATATGTGGAAGAAGAAGAGACCAAAGCTATGCGTAATTATCAATCCCTGTAAATAGTCACAACCTTGGCTGTTGCACGATAATCGCCGTGTAGTCTTGGGGGTCGTTGGGTTGAAGAAGTTCTCATTGGCGGAGTTAAGAAAGACAGCAGCGGAGTTGCCGTTTACGTTGCAGAGTTCGGGAGAATCCTTGGAATCTTAAAGCCGCGAAGCTGATTATGCTGATTAACGGCGACTTTTAAGAATCGTATCTAATATAAGCATCTAGACTTTCAAGAGACTGATACTTCTTATGAACACTCGAATTCGAGCATCGGTGCTGGTGTCACCACAAAAGTATGATCATTCGGCGCATCTTCATGTATACTGGGCTCATGCTCTGCACACCACTCGAACCACATAGAGAGAGCATACACAGATGATTCAGACCTTTCCAGACTATCCTGCTACCATTCAATGTTAGGCGCTCATTTTGACTTGGCAGAGACCTCCCGGGTGGGCCTGTTCGCTCTTGAGCAGTAGCTAAATTATCTCCGAGCTGTACACTCGGATTAGGATCGGGGTTTCAAGATATCATTGTCAACGAGCATACACCCTCATACTATTGAAATGCCCCTTTTTAGACATATAAATTATTTGATTACCTCTATGATGCATTCAATCATACAAGAATTATCATTTTTACATTTCGCCATGGCTTCAAGTTCACCAGAGTTATCTGTCCCGACTGACTCTGAAACCCCCACGGCTCCCACAGAAATCGACTCTTACTTGATAGAGTTTTCGAGACTGTTCGACGAAGAAATCCAGAAGATTGGCCGGTCGCTCGCAAATGGATTACCACCACTGTACTCTCAGCAACAGGCTTTAATCGAGTCTTGGTGTCAACCATAGTTGCCCCCGCTCTATCCACCATCTCCCGAGAATTTCGTACGAGCTCAAGGGAGAGCTCTATGTTTATCTGTCTATTTGCTCTCAGAAACCCCTTTTGGGCCTCTTGCAATGGAACCACTCTCTGAAATCTACGGTCGGAAACCCCTTCTCCAAGCATCAAATGTCTGGTTCCTGGTTTGGAACCTTATATGTGGGTTTTCTCGCAGCAAGCAAATGCTGATCACATCGCGCTTCCTTGCCGGGCTTGGTGCCAATGCTATCTTTGCTTTTTCAAATGGTGTATTGGCAGATACATGGCGACCAGAGCGAAGATGATCTTTAGGTATCTATGTTATCATCCCCATGCTTGGCGCAGCTGTCGGTACGTACGATTATCCTCGCTTAATATTAAATAACTGCCTGTGAAAACTTGAGCCAGCTTCCCGATTTACAGGGCCAATTGTTGAAGGGTCATGGCGGTGGATGTCTTGGGTCAACCTCAATCTTTCGGGCAGTGGCCACTCTAGTATCTATCCTTGCGTTCCGTCGGACCTACGAACCCACCATCTTAGCTGCCGGTGCTAAACAACTCCGACAGGAAACCGGAGACGATCGATACTATACGCATTTCAAACGAAGCAATTCCACAAAAAGTCTTTTGATTGTGCGTTTGGATGGGTTTATCAGGGGCTATGAGTTCTGTAGAAACCGTTTCTAGGCTTGTATGTCAGAAAGCCAAGAGAGATACTTTTGCTTTGGAGGGAGAACTCATAACGAGTATTTATTGCGTTTTCGCATTCTTGAACATCTACTGTTAGAATATACTGCACGAGAATCATTACAACCTTGGAAGGAATACAAATTGCATGAAAGTCACCTCAGGTTCGCAATATGGCCACTTCTCTCCCCATCAAAGACTAAGTCTTTCATTGGGTGGCCCATTCAAACGGCTTCAACACGGCCCGGTCAGACTCACGGATCGACATGGTCGTGCCCCAACCCCGTGGGGAAATCGGTCTAAGCCGAATCTCGCATGGAACGCATGGAAAGAATCCGGGGAAGTGTCCAAGTTTTTGGTTTAATTGAGATCCTGCTTCTTTTTCCCCTCATTTTGCTCCCATTCCCCGAGGATCCCTCAATATCGATCAAAATGGCTTCAATGAGTGGACTACAGAGAACATGGTATCGTACCACCTTTTTCAACATCTCAATAGTCTCTATATGTGCATTTATCGCTCCGGGACTATGGGCAGCGATGAATTCCCTCGGCGGCGCCGGCGCTGCCAGCCCGTACTACGTGAATGCGGCCAACGCAGTCATCTTCTGTCTACAAGTTCTCGTCTGCGTTTTCGGTAGTTATCTTGTTGCCAAGATTGGTTTGAAATGGTCTTTTGTACTGGGCATGGTTGGATTCCCGATTTATGCATCCAGCGTGTACTGCAACATCCGATACGGCAACACCTGGTACATCATGCTCGCGTGTGTTATCGACGGCGTCTCTTCGGGGATATTCTGGTTGACCGAAGGTGCCATTGTACTCGCGTACCCTGAGAAGCATCGCAGAGGCAAATATTTAGCTTACTGGCTAGCTAGCCGGATTGTCGGCCAGATGATCGGAGGGGCTGTCACTCTCGGTGCTAATGCTGGGACTCGAACGCAAGGCCATATCAGTGTGCAAACATACCTCATTTTCATCGGCATACAAGCCATCGGGCCCTTTGTCGCTGCGCTACTGTCGTCTCCCGGCAAAGTTCAGCGATCGGATCAATCAAAGGTTGACGTGAATTTACCGGCCGATTTGAAGACTGAATTAAAGATTATGTGGCGACTGCTTTGCCGGAAAGAAATACTCCTTCTACTTCCCATGATTTTCCAGAGCGTCTTCTCCGAGGCATTCTTTTCGACATATAATGCAACCTACTTCACAGTGCGATCCCGTGCTTTAGCCTCCTTGGTTGCCAGCACTTGCGTTATCATTGCAAACTTCACACTAGGTTTCTTCCTTGACTGGCGGAAATTATCCGTGAACACGCGTGCGATCGTGGCCTTTGTTATTATATATGCATTCGAGATGTCTCTTTACATTTACGCTATGATTATCAACAAAGAGTTTGAGCGCATGGAAACTCCCCCAGTATACGACTGGCTTGATCGCGGCTTCGGGCGAGCTGTTTGCGTCTATATCCTGATGTTGGTGGGGTTTAACCTGATGTACGACTACCTCTACTGGCTCATTGGTACCATTAATCGAGACGGCGGAGACATTATTCGTCTCAGTGCAGTTGTGCGAGGCGTCGAGAGTGCTGGGCAGGCGATCTCGTATGGCATCAATTCTATTGACTCGTTCGCATTGTCAGGCGCAGTCGCTGTCAATCTGTCGTTTTTTGCCGCGTGCATCATCCCCTCTGCATTTGTGATCTATAAAGTGGGAATCATCGATGGAATAAAAGTTCATGACATCCAGCAAGATGAAATAGTGGAAGATCGAGAGGCGTCGATTGGCGAAGAAGACCTCAGTGCGGGCCCAACGGAGATCATGGAGGACGGGGTGAAGAAGGATAGCGATTGATCATATAATTGCTTCGATAACTAATATCCCAGTAATTTTAGTGCCATCGCATTTGGTTAAATAAATGGAATGGAATTTACCCGTTCCTCAAGCATTCACATTCCCAGAAGACATAAGCAACGAACAACCCGTTTTAAAGGAATCGGCCCCCGCAGGGCGATCCACAAACTCCCCTCTAGCAAGATAAAACCACCCTTGTGAATTCGCTGCGCTCATAGCAGCCTATCAAGCCATGGTATCCGAAGGCCAGCCAGAGAACGATCCAGTAGAGCGGCGCCGACTTCAGAATAGGCTGGCCCAACGCAAATTCCGTGGTAAGTCGAGTCGCGGCGACGCACGCACACGGCGGACGAGTGGCTTTGCTAACACGAGCACCCCCAGAAAAAAAGCGGCGAGAAGCAGAAAAGACAGTTCTAGGTGTAGCGACAAGCTTTAAGGAGAATTCCCAGCCAACGCCTGGATCAGGGGCGAGCAAGACCGATGTCGACGCCGTTCCTCCAGTGGATGATTCAGCGCATGCTTGGGCCGAGAATCTCATCGCACCGAACGACCTCAACATTGGGGACGTAGACATTAATCTCAGTACAATGGATCAATACATTTACCAAGAAGCAGCAAGTTCGTATCCATCCGATGGAACCGGTCTGGGCCCATACATGGCTGAAGCGTTGACTGCATGGGACACGGCGCCTTGGGGGGAACCGGGCCATACGGCATGCAACCATCTATCACAATCAAACAGCACCCGGGAGCAGGGTCAAATACCGCAAAGAAGAACCTCGGACTCCGACTTGAGATCGGTCCATGCGGAACGCGACCTGCCGCATTTTCAGCACGCTCATCTTTCGCGATTATTAACAACATCGAAAAAGAAAGGCTGGCTTGGGAACTTGCACATCGCCGCCATCCGAGGAAATGAAAGAGCACTACAGCTACTCCTTTCGAGTGAGAATATCGATATAAACCAGCAGGATAGTGATGATCGCACACCATTGATCCATGCTGTCATAGAAGGCCACGAGTCTGTAGTTCGCTTACTCCTTGCCCGCGGTGCTCGCATAGGTGTTCTCGAATGCGATAACCGCACTGCGATACACTGGGCAGTCTTACTTCGGAGGCGAGAAATACTACGGCTCTTATTAGAGCACCGAGCAGAATATGAGCTGGAACTCGGCATCGACATTCATGACAGATACGGCTGGACACCTTTACACGTGGCCATTGATGGAGGCTTAGACGAGTGCATGACGCTGCTGCTAAATGCCGGTGCTGATATCCATATAGAAGCAGGCAAGTGTCCAACGCTGGGCAGGGTAATACAATACTTGGATCGGAATGAGAAGCTTTGATTGCCATTGACGTCTATGTGATGACCTCGATCTCTTGCAGTGAAATCTATGGAACTAATATCGTCTCTGTCTCTCTGCACAAGTATTGTGCATCAACTTACCAAGGCTCCTGGGTCCCGTCGTGCTTCCAGAGTCTTCCGCTGTGGGTCTCTAAGGTAGAGGCATCGATGGTTCGAACGATCCCGATAGAAGTCTCCTCTGCTGATAGAGGGGGGGTAATACCGCCTGGGAATTGGCTGGCCGCGAAATGCCCAAGGTCGGTCTGTACAAATCTTGAAGGGCAAAAGCTATTAGAGTTGTGTTTATGAAAACGATGAACATCAGTTACTTACCCTGGATCAATCGGGAAGGCAGTCAGCCATGGTTCCTCTGCCGAAATAACCTTGGTGTAGTAGTGCTGCAGAAGCTTTGTGGGGGCATATGCGCAGTTTTGAAGACTGATAAAGTTCCTATTGTATCAATCATGTTAGACTGAGAACAGATCATGGTTTTCTCCCATGCTCACTATTAGAATGATGTTAGTCGACTCCTGGGTTGTACATCATTGAGCATATTTCTAGAGACTAACCGTTAAAAATGCGGCACTCGAACCAATTGTCACCCATTTTGGGTCTTTTCCCTTCTCGAGGAGTGGTTTGAAAGCTTTGTAGAGTTGGAGAAAGCCATATACATTGACTTCCATATGCCGCTGGATTTGTTGAGCTTCGACATTTGCGAGACTTGGGAAAGCATTACCAATGCTGGCATTGGCAACTAGAATATCAATCTTATCCACCCCCTTGGCAGACAGCTGCTCCACCCCTTTGGCAGGGTCAATTGGGGAACTTTGGTCAATCTTGATGACGTGCAGAGAGGTTCCATCAGCCTTTGGAAGATCGTAAAGGCGTTTCGAGGTGGGGTGATCAGGGTCGCGATTTGCTGCGATGACAGTATGATTGGGCTTCTGAAGATAAAGTCCCAAAATGCCCTTGCCAATTCCACGGTTGGCACCGGTGATGAGAACGGTCACTTGAGTCATGGTATCGAAAATTGGCAACTTGACGTCTGTGAGGAGATGGTCAGGCTATGAGGTGAACGGTCTAAGGCTGGAAAACACAAGCCCCCTTGGGGCCCCCCCCTCCCCCGGCCTCTTTATACGATAAAGGCAATATGGCGCGGGGCAGTTTCAATCACATGATACGTCATCTCTTATTAATTGTAGTGCTTCATGCAGGTTACGATGGTCTGGAGTAATCAGAGGTAAGCGGCATCTTTACAATAAGGATATTGGAGGTAATGGCTGCTAAAATGGCCAGCACGTCGAAATAAGCAGATCTAGACTTGCTTACATCGGAGTATTATACCAACCAAAGGGAGGAGGTAAGCTTACTGTTCGGAATTAATTTCCTTACCTAGGTACTGTGGAGCCTTATAGTATGGTGCCCTGGCCCCGGGGTCAGCATCATCATCAGCACCCAACTTCCCGATTTGATTTGCCCAAAGGCCTGCAGGACAGTATATTCTGTTATGGCTTGCTATTTAGACCACCTCGCTATCTTGAATTTTTTCTCCCCTTTCTTCTCTAGCCGTATTGACTATATTCATTTATAGCCTTGAGCAATTTTTTTCTCCTGCAGTGTTCTTGCCGACATTTCTACCTTAGGCAGTTTTCCTCGACACCTGAAAATTAGGCCCGGGGGCGGCTGGGGGGGCGGCTACCCCGCTTGCGGCAACATAGAAACAAAGAAACAGAATGAAGCAGTAGCTCAGGCTGACCCCCGAGGGTATTTGCCCTGTTGTATCCTGTTCTTCTCACAAACTTTTCTTAACAATTCTCCCACTTTTCTTTCACCTAGGACTAGATGGCAGACAAAAATCATATCCAAACAGTGGTTGTGGTTGGCATTGGCCAAATGGGCATCAGCCACGCTCTAGCATACCACCACAACCCAGGTTACAAGATCATCAGCTTGGTCAACCGAAGTCCGATCAAGCAGATCTCAGACGAGCTGAAAGACTACCTAGTTGTCAAAACCCTTGAGGAGGCACTCGTTCTAAACCCAAATGTAGTTTCCATCAACACCCACACAGCCACACATGCCGAGTTCGCGATAGCAGCGATGAAAGCTGGTGCCCACGTCTTCCTTGAGAAGCCACTGGCAGCCACGGTCGAAGAGGCGACCCGAGTTGTGCAAACAGCCCGCGAAACAAAACGAAAGCTTGTCATTGGATACATCCTCCGGCATCACCCCAGTTGGGTTGAGTTTATCAACCAGGCGCGGAAACTCGGACCACCATTCGTGATGCGAATGAACCTGAATCAGCGATCAACGGGCAACGAGTGGGCTATCCACAAGCGACTGTTGGAAGATGCCAAGAACCCAGTGATAGACTGCGGAGTCCACTATGTGGACGTGATGTTGCAGATTACAGACAGCAAACCTGTACAGGTTCGTGGCATGGGAATTCGACTAAGCGACGAGATCCCTGCGGGAGGAGACCAGGTTAACTATGGACATCTTCAGCTTATCTTTGCTGATGGGTCGGTTGCCTGGTATGAGGCGGGATGGGGCCCGATGATTTCAGAGACTGCGTATTTTGTGAAGGATATAATGGGGCCACGGGGCTCAGTTTCGATCGCCATGGATGGAAATGGAAATTCTGCTAATGTCAATGACCATACCAAACTATCCAAGTTACGATTGAGCACTACTGTGGATGGGCAACCGCGAGATGAGATCCTTTCGATGAATGATGAACTTAGCCATAATGACATTTGCGCCCGCGAGCAGCAATTCTTACTTGATGCTATCCACGAAGATCGAGATCTCTTGGCGCATATGGAGGCTGCGGTTCGTTCGTTGCGGATTGTGTTTGCAGCTGATCAATCCATGCGAGAGGGTCGCGCCATTGACCTCGTTGAATAACGACATCGCTTTTCCATCAGGTGTTCAACGAGCAGAGCCTACTGAGTTCTCCTGAAGTACATAGACTATCTCATCACTAATTAGATTAGAAGAATCCGTCGCAAAATACGGGATTCAATATTGTAAAAGTTTCATTCATGACCACCCCTCCGGTTGTCAGATCAGTCGACAGGAACGTTGCTCTTCGACCTACCTGTTACGGTGATAATAAGATAACGACTACCTTTTTTTTTCATCTTCCTTTCGGCTCTTGCCTTGAGCACATGAAATAAGCCAATTCTTGCCCGCGGTTATAACCTAGTTACTGGGATTCCCGTCCACTTCATCATGGAGCGTTCTACTGGAAAGACCATGGAATGCTTTGTGGAGCCCATGAGGCAACATGATGCTGAGACTGCATTCACTCAGAAAAAAAAGGGGGCCACTATTGACACAGTGTGAATGGTTGGGGAAAAAGAAAAATTTTCATCGTGCTCTATCAGGATGTCTAATGAGTAATTATCTATTCGAACTCGCTCAAAGCTTCGTCGAGGCAGCCTCCGTAACTCGAGCAAGAAGAATTTTTGCTACTCCTTTCATGCCCGCTAAATTTGGGTGAAAGGGGTTACCTCGTTGCAAAGACTCCATACTGAATCCTTCCACCCAAGGCTCCTCGCTCCCAAGAACATGATCAGCACTAAGATCATGAATGGGGACTCTTTCACACCAAGGCCTTGGTTCAGCTGCTACAGCATAGGCGTTCTGTAGGGCCGAAGCGACGCCGCTGTGGTGGTCCACTCTTTCCTGATTGAAGGGAACATGCACAGCCGCCTTTGTGGCAGGCCCCAAGAGGGCGAGGTACTCAACAAAAAAGACACGGGCATTGGGCGCTTTTTGATGAATTGCATCCAACGTCTCGCCCATTCGCTGGGGAAGCTCTTCAGGAGGAATGGCAGTGGGGATCTGAGGAATATCAGGGCCATCGGAAGCGCGCAAAGCATCATCAATCATATTGCCGATATAACTCATGTCGTTTCCGCCGCCGGTGACGAACACATAATCCACATCCTCAGGGAGAGCCAGGATCTGAGGCGGAAAGACGTAATCTCCGGATGGTGCTAATTGGGGCTCAGTCGTAATATTAAGCAAGGTTGCGCCCGATACAGTCAAATCGGTCAGACTGGCATTGAGCTCTCGTGCCACGAGACTAGGGTAGTTGTTACCCGAACGCATCGCATGGCGTTCGACCTGGGGAGGGATACCCGGGCCGGCCGCAAAGGAGCTCCCCAGGCTTGCAATGTGGAGTCTACCCTTGTCTGAAGGGCTCATGGTGAGGGACTCAGGGATAGTGGGGTTCAGAAGAGGGCGAAGTTGTGATTAGACGTCAGGATCCGCCTCCATTGCAGGAACCCGCGACCCATCCCGTCAGCCATTAAGCCGCTCCCGGTAACGGTTAAACCTTCATGGGAAAGCATATCTTTTTTTGAGATTCAAGATTGCCAAATGGAACATGAAGCTGAAACTCCGATTACAATGGAGGTAAATTTGGCAAGTTTAACCTCCAACTCTCCGGTCTCCATTGAACTGCACGAGGTCGACAACGCCACAGAGATTATCAGGCACAGACGGCTCACGCAAGGGTTATCCTAATCACCAAAGGTACCTTTTGCCCTGACGTATTATCCCTGGAAGAGATCGTCAATGAGATTACTATTTTTGGTGTGAAACAGGGGATTTTCATTCCTACAAACTTCACAGGCCCACATACCAGCTGTTGATACGCCCCGGCGCCAATAAACACAGAATCAACCATCGTCAAAGAAGCTTTGCTGGGCGGAAATCGGGTTCTATCAATCTGGAACATCTTTTCGAGGCGATGATGCCTCTATAATATGAGCAGGAAGGGTATGGGTCCGCCAGTGGGTTCAAATCAATATTCGCGAAACAAGTAGCATCCACACGGACAGACCAGTGATCTACAGAACTATCCAAAACAAGATCCGCATTCACGTTCCGTGAAATTTGCCATTCTCCACGCAAGGGCTGGAGTGGTCGAGGGGTTGAAACATGATAATAGAAAAGTTACCCCGATTCCTCTAAAACCTTTTCGTTCCTTTTTGCCAGTCACTCTTTATTACACGTCATCCTACTACTGCTCTACGTGGCTACACATCGTGTTGGATTGGACAGCGTGTAGCTGTCCCAGGTCACACGATGCTGGTTGATCTCCTCTGGGTCTGTCCAATTATCTCCGCATCGACATGGCTAAGTAAGTAATTGTTCCATCGAACATCTCCGCACAGCAATGGTTATTTTAACACATGATTCTAGCTATGTTATGCACGATGCTGGGCCATTGGGTTCTCCTTGGGGGACCACGATACGGAGCAATGAAGCCTCAGCAAACAATACCGTAGGTCCAGCGGTTCTCAGATCTTCTAAGCATTCTTTTTACTAATTTATATCGCTTCTTAGATTCATTTCAGACATCGGTGCGACCGAATATAAACCGCTCTTTATGACAGGAAGCTTCATTACCATGCTCTTCCTCAACTTCTCGTTCTATCAGTTCTTACAGCGAAAGGCCCACGGAAGCCAAATCTGGACATATCTTTCATTCTTATTTTCAGTGATCGGAAGCCTCGGTCTGTCAGGGCTGACCTTCTTCGACAATCTTCACTACCTATCCGTCCATGATAGTTTCGTGGCTGTTTTCATGTGAGTGACATATTATTGTTGTGTTGGGTCATCTGGGTACTGATCAGTTATCAGGACGGGCTTCATTCTCAGCGGTGGTATAATCTGTGTGGAATTCTTCTACTACAGAATTTCGGAAAAGACGTATAATCAGGCCCTGGTCACGAGTTTCGCAATCAAGTCATCGTTTGTGATTGTCGAACTCGCATTCATTTTTGCCTTCCGGGTTGTAGCCGGAATGGGGGGAGACGACCAGAAGAATGCGGCTGCTGTTCTGGAATGGGGTGAGTGATTTTTCCAACATTAAAATGTGACACTACAAATTACTAATACTCCACAGCTGTTGCGTTCATTTTCACCGGTTATATTATATCGTTCGCCGTTGACCTCCGACCTTCCTTTGATAAGCGCCCCGACTCACGCCACGAATACCAGCAGTTGGAAATGCATATGAGCTCAGATAGCAGAATTATGATCTAGATATTATTCAAAGACTGGATTAATTTACGATGGCTATTGATACCATCTTTTGCTACGTCAATTGCTCCGCAGCTCAATTTGCATAATTTGGTTCAATCTTCATAGCAAGGACGATGCTTCACAGCAGCAGTTCGGACAATTAATAGAAGATACAAGTAGTGACATAAAGCACTTTAAATGAAAGCAACCATCCCGGGGTGAGATTACGACTAACGCATAGCTCTCAGGGTACTGGAAACAAATTCTACACAGTCCATCGGGCGGGGGTTCACACGGGGTCCTCCGACCCTCGTGTGACGAGACAATTACTGTATTGCTTACCTGGTTTATATTTTCTCTCCATCCTTTCTTCCTAGAACGGTCCACAAAATCCGATAAAAACGAAGGGACGAGTCGGCGTTCTCCTCTTTCTTCTTCTTCAAGGAGGAGAATAGTGCCGTAGGCCTCGTCAATTTCCAAAGGGATGATCATGCAATGGAATATGGGATACTGCGAGAGGTGCGGAGCAGTTTGTCGCTTAGCATAAAGTATCAAACTGAAGGTTCTCATAAATCTGTGGCGCTCCTTACCATTGTCATCTGACTCGTCTCCTGTCCAGCGTGACAGGAATAAGTCTTGGAGATCGTCGTTTGGGTAGTTAGCGACATAATTTAGAATTTCGCATCGAATCGATGTTACATCGTGGTGGATTTTTATTTCAAATGACTCCTGACATAGCAATGTTCCGAACTCGAAGCTCGCCTCGTGTTCACTGTGTTCACTTGGTCGCTCCATGAATCAATCTATTCCATAACGTGGACTTTTAAAATAAAAGCACGTTCTGAAGGGCGAGGATTGTCTATATATTAGAGCAGGCTGAAAAAGCATTCGCCTAGAAAAAGGTCTGCCAACTTGCTACTACTTTTATCAAGACTATAGAGGGGCTTTCATTTCATGTCGCAGAGAAAGCAAGTCAAGAGTGGTCCACCTCAAAAGAGCCTTGTCTGCGAAAAAGATGACAAAGAATCAGACAAGCAATTGAGCTAAGGTAGAGGAATAAAAGGGGAAGATGGAGGAGAAAGTAAACAAACCCAGGGAGGGAAGAAGAAAAAAGAAGAAAAAAAGAAGAATGAGCATGGTTGTCTCAACAATAGTCCAGCGTCCTTGTAACAGCATGGTGTTATCCGGCGACGCCACCCCAGGGTGGAAGAGTCTCTGCAGAATTGCTTCCCTCCCTCAAGGGTCACTTCCATTGCTTAACGCCTCCCAGCATCGCGGATTACTCGCGCGAGTGAAATGACGACCCTCGGGTTCGTACCGGGCACCTGTACTGCTGGTTTGCACCGAAGCAAGGTTACGGACTTGGCGGTGAGCCTCCCACTAGGTTATCCGTTACAGATTAAGGAAATTTCTACTTTTCTGTAATTATCACCTCATGGGCATGTTCAACAATATTTTCATAGATGATTTCTTTTTCTTCCTAGTCGATAGTTCTACATGTACATACTTGAATTAAAACAAAACTTAAAATTCTACTATCGCCTGCATAAACCATGCCCTCTTCATGTCTTAGACTCTTTCATCCATACCTAAGCAACAACTCTTTATAACTAATCAGACACGTACTCAGCCCGTTCGTCATTGTTACCACAGTCCATTGACCAGTAGTAAGTATCCTCGTTTATCATTCTTCCTGATTCTAATCCCAGGTCTGCAGTTGCGAAAGATACGTTGTGGTCTAATGACCCTCCAGTAAAGTTTGTCGTAAAAGCTGTCACTTTTCCGCTCGAATTAGCGGGACCTACATCCAGCTCAGTACTCGGGTATGACGCAGAAACAATATCCTTTGTCGCAAGTTTTGCTGTAAGTAGCAAAACCAAAATTATCCCGTCTGTTGTCATGATTTTGAAGCTTCTCGACTGCTAGCATTTGGCAAGGGTAACTTGGAAGGACAATATTACGACAAAGAGCTGCAAAAACTTGGCTTGCTGTCTGAAGATGCTGCTATGTCTAGTTAGAGATGAAGACAGACCTGATTCAACTCTTGGAAGATCCCGATCTTGAAGCGGTCGGGTCTTGGACGTTCAAGTTGAGCGACCCGTGGACGGAGCTAGAAACTATTTCCACCTGCAGCCGGGACCTTTCCAAAGTTGGAACGGTCCAAGAAGTATATATATACCCTAAAGCATAAACCATCCATGGATTCTTTTTACATTTTCATCTACATACTCTTTCAAGCAAGAAACGATGTCCATAAAGCAGCACACGTAAAACATGAATGAGAGAAAATGCCTTTGACTAAGATTCCTGCAGACACGTTTAGCATACATCTTTTAAATGCGCAAGTGGGGGCCCTTTTGTACTACGATGTCACTCTCCAAATGTCTCTGAGCGTCTGTTGACCATTTTTGCTCTGGTTTAAGCACAAAAAGCTATCGTGTGTAGATCAAAGAGACCATGTATACCACTTATGGAGAAATATATCCTTTTCCGCAGGAGAGTTGACCGCAAGAATAAGCACTTGCCGTGAACATAGTTTGGGGGCCATACTGGCGTAGAATACCATAGAAGACTGACAAGCCCCTCAACTATCCAGTTTGTAGATCGCATAGCTGGAAAATATTGTACGCGAGCCTGATCTACGTTTGAATATTGGATACCACGAGAAGTCAAAAAGAAAATAGGATGTCGACTGCCCGAGGGTTGTAGATCTGTCTAGAAGCAATGAAGATGTACGGAAAGGCCCCCGCCGGTAGTGGAGCGAACCATCCCACCAAATCGCCTCAGAATAGCTGGATTTGGGGGCTAGAATAGCTCAAGTATTAATACCAACGCATCTCCAAGAATGGGGTCCAAGTAATTATTTTCCTCCTCCCGCGCTCGAAGTCAATCGCACAGACTTTGCTTGCGCACTCTATTGTTTCTCTTCTATGGGCCTGCTATACAACCTAGAAACCACAGAGCCGTCCGCGCAACCAAAGATGGCGCATGTGAGTCTAACAAGAGCTCCAAAATCAACTCAGAAAAATAGCTAACACGACTCAATC
Organism: Mycosphaerella populi pn0402; assembly: GCA_002153405.1. Classification (NCBI taxonomy): domain Eukaryota; kingdom Fungi; phylum Ascomycota; class Dothideomycetes; order Mycosphaerellales; family Mycosphaerellaceae; genus Mycosphaerella; species Mycosphaerella populi. The sequence continues at coordinate 21,607 of KZ118892.1, read as the reverse complement.
GACAGTACATGAAAGGCGTAGTATTCAGCCTGGCCTACGAGGACATCATTGGCCAGGATTACCTCGAGCGAGTCATTGACAACTTCTGGTCCAACCTACTCTTCACCTACTTCCCCGCCAAGAGCGGATTTGGAATCTTCCCCTGGCGGCAGATGGGCAGCCCCGAAGGCCGCCAGTCACACATCACTATTGAATACGTTACCGCCGACACCCGCAAGACGGTGGTGGTGTTCGAGAACCGCAAGCCTCAAGATCAAGAAGGAGGCTCCGTGAAACCCGAAGAGTGGACCAGCGCCGCCGAGACCCTCTACACCAATATCCGATCAATCCGCGACAACTCGCAGCAGTCAAATACCATCTACGGTGTTTCTACGGTCGGAACGCATGTGCGCTTCTACGCGCTGAAGCCCGAGGCGGCCTCATTAGAGGATCTCCCTGGTTGTGAGAAGGGCAAGGTGTATGAGCTGAAGGAGAACGAGACGGAGATCCACAATATCCTGACCAAACTGAAGGATGATACTTCATCTTGATCTGTGCGATCGAGAACCTCCTAGTGCAGAGGCTGGCCGTATATAAATATGATTGACTAAATAGCAACGCGGAGTATGGAAGGAGACATGCGGGAGCTGGATCCCTGCTTTATGTTAAGTTATATATTTGGCGTGATACTCGGTTTCCGGAATAGAACCCTCTTCTTTTCAAAATAAATATGCCGTACCTAGGTAGGGGTTGCGCTGCCCCCAGGTCATGCTACCCTCTTTCAGTGTGTAACTCATGCGGGGGCGGGGGAAATCCAGGAACTGAGCCCAAGAACTTGGTATTTGCACAAAGTTAAAAGAGGCAGGATCGGCAGGAAAGAAAGTCAAGAGTTCACCACAATAATCCAGAACCGAGGGAAATAAGGGAGGGGCGGATGACGTCGGTGCCGCCCGGAGTAGAGGAAGAGTGCGACGGCGAGTGGAATCTGCCTGAGGGTCCGATCTTGATCGTCTCTCCACTGCGAAGGGGGACTACTTCTCCAGTCTCCAATCCCTCTTGTTCCTTTCCTAACCCACCATCCGCAATCATGCCTCCATTTCGCAATTTTTTGGCTCGAAAACCGCAAGCCAATGCTGATTCTACAGACAAGGACGGCTTCGACGAGGCGCAGTCCTCCCCGGTCTCTATTCGGGGTAGCGAGGATCGACAACCCCCCGAGTACAAATTAAGTGGTATGGAGCCGATCGAACGTCCCGCAATGAGGTCCTCATTTGAATGGAAAATGTACTGACAATCTTCGCAGTCGTGAACGACAGCGGCGTCTATCTTCCGGTACGCAGTTATACACCCCTCTAATGCGCTTCCAAAACAGCCAATCTTGAGAAGATAAAAAACTGACACTGAATAGCCTTCTCCGCCCGAAAAGCCGAGCTTTTGGAATCGTCAAATCGGCGCCAAGCGCGCAACAAACCACCGCAACTTGGTTGATGAGAACGAGCCATTCTCAATATCGCGCGAGTCCTTCGACTCCTACCGCCGATCTTTTGTATGCCCACCACTCCGCTTCCGATATTCTCTCCCACGCAGCCCCAGCCATTCACACTCTACGAAAGCCAAAAAAAAAAAAACTACAGCTTACATGAAACAGGATATATCGGCACGCTCGCCAGTGATACACCCCGATACCGCACCCTCGCGCACATCACTCGACTCGCGCTTCTCACGGGTAACATCGCCAGGCATGCGATCAACTAGTTTTGAAAAGCCGGACCCGATGCAAGAAGAAATATTCGAGGATGTGGGCTTAAACGACGAGAACAAGCCCAAGAAGAAAGGATTTCTGGCTCGATTCGGCGATTCCTCCGATGCACCGTCGTCGGGCACCAAGACGTCTACTCCCTTTGGCTTTCACCTGCCTGGCACCAACAGGAAGCGCGGCCAGAGCGGCACTGGAGCAGAGCTGAACCCAATGCAAAACCCGGCTCCGGTGGCACAAGCTACGGCTGTGAACAACGAGTAGACGGGTATGCATTGTCGATATTTGTGACAATGTTTTCTTTCCTTTCCTTTCTTTTTCTTCTCTTCAGTTTTGTGGCGTTCGGCTATGGGTAGTACCGTCTCTGTCCGGACCAACCTTTGTTGGGGACAGTGAATTGGTGCTGGTGCACATATTTGAAGCATAGGAAGCCAGAGGAAGATTCAATCGTTTTACATTCTATTGTACATCCTGTCTTTTACTTATTCTTTTTACCCTCTGGGTCGTGGATTCTGGCCATGTCGACTATACGGCGGGCCTCATCTACCGCAAATTAATGATGAATGAAATAATATTGACAACGATGAAATGTGGATTTATTTGATGTCAGCGATTCCAAATCAACATGGTCGAGTACAAGTCTCGAACTGCGATCTCGATTGTTTCCTTATCGGTGCAAACCGCGCAAACATCCGGCAAAAAAACTTCCTCCGCCCGCGATTCAAAAAAATTATCCTCCACGAGCAGTCTTGGCTCGAGTTCTTACACACCTCAATTTTGTTGAATTTGTGTTTATAAAGCGAAAGCAAATTTGCTTTCTTGAAAACACATCATGGCTGGAGTAAAGCGAGCCGTGGAATCCAAGGAGGATCGCAATGGAAAGCGGACGAAGACCAAGCAGGGTTCCGCACCTGCGAAAAAGTCCAAGGTTGCCCCGGTGAAGTCCTCTGGGTCAAAGAAAGACCTAAAGCACAGCAAAGTCGATACGAAGAGCTCTAAGAAGGACTCTAAGAAGAAGAAGATTGAGGATGAGTCCGAAGACGAGGACGATTTCGACATCGACGATGTCTCAGACGACAGCCTTGACGATATTCCCGACGATGATGTGGATATGAAGGATGCAAGTGAAGACTCTGAAGTCAACGGCGCGGAAGAAGATAGTGAGGAGGGTACAGGGGATAGCGAGGAACAGGAAAATGGCGAGTCTAAGAGTAAGTTTCCAACTTCTTGCTCGGATGAAAAGATGGATCGTCATCTCACCGTTTTTATCTTTCCTACAGACAATAACAACAACTCGCGCGAATCCCATATTAAGCAGAAAGCTCTCCAGCAGGAGCGGAAATCCGCTAAGCCTAACGCTGATATCATCGCCCGGTCCAAGAAGCTGTGGGAGCAATTGCGTCGCAAATCCCATGTCCCCCTCGAGCAGCGAAAGAAACTTGTTAAGGAACTTTTCGAGATCATTGACGGTCGTGTTCGTGATTTTGTTTTCAAGCACGACTCTGTGCGTGTTATCCAGACAGCGTTGAAATACGGAAACCTTCAGCAGCGGAAAAAGATTGCACAGGAGTTGCAGGGAAGTTACAAGGACCTTGCGCAAAGTCGCTATGCAAAGTTTTTAGTCGGAAAATTGATCGTACACGGCGACGACGAGACAAAGAACCTGATCATCCCAGAGTTTTACGGAAACGTCAAGCGATTAATCCGCCACCCCGAGGCATCATGGATTCTCGACGATATCTACCGCACAGTCGCAAGCAAAGAGCAGCGCACAAGGCTTCTACGCGAATGGTACGGCCCGGAATTCGTCCTATTCCAAGATGAAGATAAGGAGAAGTCAGCCGAACTCCCCAAGATCCTCGAGGCTTACCCCGAGAGACGGTCGCCCATTATGAACTACTTGCGCGAATTGATCAACCAACTCATCCAAAAGAAGTCTACTGGCTTTACGATGCTACACGATGCTATGTTACAGTACTTCCTTGCCACCAAGCCCGGCAGCACCGAAGCAAACGAGCTCATTGAGTTGATCAAGGGCGACGAAGAAGGAGATCTAGCCAAGAACCTGGCATTCACCAAATCCGGCTCTCGCTTAATGTGTCTCGCTTTCGCCTATGCGAATGCCAAGGACCGCAAGCTGCTTCTTCGGTTCTACCGCGACACCGTCAAGCCGATGGCTGGTGATCTTAATGGCCACATGGTCCTGCTTGCCGCCTACGAAGTCATCGACGACACCAAGCTGAGTGCCAAGTCGATCTTCCCAGAGCTACTGAACCAGAACGACGGCGCAGATGCCCGGAACGACGAGCTGGTTTACCAAGTGACCGATCTTACTGCGCGTATTCCCATCTTATTCCCATTTGCCGGCGATCGCGCGAAGTGGCTTTTGCCCGAGGTAGACCAGCAAGTGCTCAAGGAGGTCCGTGATATCCGACAAGAGACCTCCAAGAAGGACGCGAACGTGCGACGGTTGGAGCTCGTCAAGGCTGCATCGCAGACTCTTCTGGAGTTCATCGCGGCGCGCGCAGAGATCCTTGCCGGGACTTCATTTGGATGCCAGTTCATCTCGGAAGTGTTATTCGAAGCTGATGGCGATAAAGACGCCGCTCTTGCTGCCGTGGCCCAGGCCGCAGGTACCAAGTCTGAGACAAGGGATGCTGTATCTTTCGGCCGTCTCCTCAAATCTCTTGTGCAGGGCGGACGCTTCAATCCTGCCCAGAAGACTGTGGAGAAGGTTCAGCCTCCATTGAACTTCCACGGGTTGCTGTATGAGCAGATCCAGGACGAGATTGTGGAGTGGGCTACTAGTGATAATGTGTTTGTTATTGTCGCACTTGCCGAGTCTGATGAGTTTGAGAAGAAGAAGGAGCTGCTCAAGACTCTGAACAAGAACAAGAACGCTCTTGAGAAGGCCGCGCAGTCAGGAGAAGGCGAGAAGCCAGGGCCGACTAGCAGTGGAGCCAAACTGCTTCTGAAAAAGCTATGAGCATGGATGTATTATTCCCCTGTTTATCTTTTCTTTTCTTTTTTCTTTTTCCTCTTTTTATAAATCTACATAGGAGTTCCAACCAAAAAGCATTGACTTGTCTATACAAAGGGCGCCCCTGTACAGTAGACGCGCAATAAAACTCGACTCCACCAGGTGGAGCCGCATCGTGTCGAGACGGGCCTTTCAGGGGTTCGTGCCGGCGGGACACAGTGTATCTTGGAGACCCAGCGAAAAGGTACGCCCTTACGCCTTGCTGCGACGGGCCGCATCTCTGTTGAGCTGCTGAGCTGGCTGTAATATAATATGCATTAAGCCGTAAGCACCTTGAATAAATTAGTAAACTCCCCTGTACTCCGGTACCATGGAACCTGAAGTATGGTTCGTATTGTCCTGAGCAGCCGGCATAAATCCTTCGCGGGATAAGCACTGATAGTCGAGCCTATTAGACTTCTGTAACTGCTTACTGACATCCAGTGAGCACGCATTGGCATTACAAAGGCATTGTTAGGGGTTTGTTGGTTCCTAGTTGGTTCCTGGTTGGTTCCAAGGTCATTGATCCCAAGATTACAGCATATGCATGCACGTAAACACAGACCATTCAGACCAGCATGATTCAAGGACCTCTATTTTACCAAAGACAATAGTACGGTGTATACCCCGTAGTTAATTTCAGATACAGAAGTACCTAAACGCCCGTCACCTCTGATTTCCACCGACCAACCCGCCCCAATAAGGCAATGATCTCATCGCGCTAACCCTATCCAATCCCTCCTCCCGTTGGACTTAGGGGCTTCCTTTTTTTTCAGAGCACTGGAACCTCGTCTTTCCTCTCCCAACTCCCAGTGCTCAAGGCCTTGGGCCACCGTCCCGCATGCCCTCCCTCACACTGACCGACCCGGACATGATCCTGCCCTTCGACGGCAGCGAGCGCGAATCTTCCACCCCCTCTCCACCCTCGCAGCTTGCCTACCTCTCCAACCTAAACACACCACGATACAATTCGAACGACCCTCATGCCAGCTCCGGCGCAAGCAGCACAATCAGTGCAGGTAGCCCTGGCACTGCAGTGACCACAAACACGCGGCCCAAGAAAAACTTTTCCCGCGCGTTTAGTCACGAGGACATCGGCGTCGCAAACAGTCGTCGTCTGTCGGACATTGGAGAAGAGCTGTCGCCTTCGCGCATCGAGGAATTCGACAAGGAGCTCGCACAGAATCAGAAATTGCAGCAAATCTCTACGCAGCAGAGCCAATTGGCTCCGCTTGATACAAACCAGCCTGCAGCTGCAAACTCCCCGACCCCGAGTGCGGGGAGTGCGCGAACCCTGAAGGAGGCAGGAGTTTCGCCGCAACTCACGCACTCGGCCTCGGCCTCGCCTGTCGTCAAAGAGAAGACCCCACAATCGCAAACCCAGGATGAGACAGCGAAGGCTGCTCTTCCTGCGGGTGATGCCATTGCCTCGGCTGTGGTTACAGGCAAAGGCCCTGGAGAAGATTTCTCTTCTGCGATCTTGAGTAGCGAGGCAGAGCGGATTCTTGACAATGCCAAGAAGAGATTGACGGTACGTCAGAAGCAGTGAACTTCTTTACGAACAATCGTGCTAAAGTTATATTGTAGCTCATGGAAGGTAACCTGAACCGAGCACGCTCGACCGTGCGCCTGACACCATCCCCGTCACCTTCGTCACCTGGCTACATCCAGCCCATCAACCCAAACCAGCCAGCGGGTGGACTGTACAGAACGCTTTCCCGGTCCGATCGCCGAGGATCTGCTCTTCGACGACAGTCCTTTGTACCCTCGCAAGATTCCTCGACCAATCGGCACTCGCGCGTGCACAGCGACACCAAATTCCCCGATGAGTCTAGCATGGTACCCGACACAAAACGATTCTCGCGCTCTGTCAGTGCCATGGGCGTGAGTACATCGTCACACTTCCAGCATGACGACCGTTCGTTCCAATACGAGCCGACTCGTGCCTACCTTACGCACCGGGCGTCCATCTCATCGATGAACAAGCCGTCCTTTGGATTACCGGCGCCAACGCAGTCGCCGCAGCCGGATCAATCACCTCAGACCGTTGAATCAGTTCATTCGCAGGAAGACAATGCCTCAGGATCACCAAAGGGCCTTGGCATTTCGACAGAGAACGACTCAAAATCAAGTTCAAGTCCAGTACCTGATTCAGGACAGTTTAGCCCGGTTTACAGCTCATATGGACCTCCCAGCCGCGCCCAGTCTCAGTTACAGGTACGGGATCTACAGTACCAAATGAAGGGCCTGCACATCAAGATCTCTTCTCTCAAAGTCAAGAACCATCAAGACAATATGCGCCGCCGCAGCATCCAAAGCTTGCGGACTCCCAGCCCTTTGACGGTTGCTGACCCTTGGTATATAAACGGACTAGATATGCGAGACGGCCGAAGCAGCCGTGGGTCAAACGTGCTGCACTCACCCTCGGCATATTCTCGTGATTATCGCAGTTCCAGAGATCTCGCCCCTCCGACATATTTCAACCAGAAACAGGAGAGCCCGGTAGACCACCACCGAGCGAGTCTCACAAAGAACACAGCCAACGCCTGGCGGAGCCAAGAACATCTTGTCTACGACCCCCGAGTCGGCACGGCAGCGAGCAACTACGAGGATGCAGAAGAAGGCGATTACGAGGATGGCGATATTGACCGCGAAGCTCTAGACGAGATCCTCCGCGAGCCGCTAGACGAGGACCTAGAAAGCCCGATGGACGAATATCCCCCCGGATCCCAAGTCGACGAGACACCGCACGAAGAGCGTGAAGATGCCTTCGACTACGAACATTTCATCCTCCACAGTGCGCTCGGAAACTACTCGCGCCACCATGCAAGGCACGGCTCGCACCACTCGAACGCGACTGCGCATACTCACCAGCGCCCGCGGCATAACCGCACCGACAGCAACATTTCCTCAGCCACAGATGCCACATTCGCGACTGCAGCCGAAGGAGACCAGTTACCGGAGGAAGAAGATGATTTGATGTACTGGGACCGGCGCTTCAACCACGGTAAGTCTTATCAACCAACAAGCCATCCCACGAGTTCTCCCCCCCCCCC